>CAIGRS010113959.1:0-17522 GCA_903798395.1 Fraxinus floribunda
AAGATTACAATCAAGAAGAAGGTATTGACTATGAAGAAACCTTTGCACTGGTAGCTTGGTTAGAAGCCATTCACATGCTTCTTGCATTTGTATGTCACAAAAACTTCACTCTTTATCAAATGGATGTTAAAAGTGCATTTTTAAATTAATTTATCCAAGAAGAATTCTATGTTGAATAACCACCTGGTTTTGCAAATCATAAGTTTCCAAATCATGTCTTTAAAATTAAAAAAGCTTTTTACAGCCTTAAACAAGCTCCTAGAGCTTGATATGAACGATTGAGCAACTTTCTACTTTCAAATGGCTTTTCTATTGGAAAAGTGGACACTACTTTCTTCATCAAAGCCCAAAAACAAAACATGCTTATTGTTCAAATTTATGTCGATGACATTATCTTTGGTGCAACAAATATTCAACTTTGTGCTGAATTTTCTAAAAATATGAGTATGAAATTTGAAATGAGTATGATAGGTGAACTAAAATCTTTTCTCGGACTTCAAATTAAACAAACTTGTGATGGCATTTTTATAAATCAAAGCAAGTACATATTATACATGTTAAAAATGTTCGAAATGAATGATCTAAAACCGATAAACACTCCAATAAGCACTTCCATAAAGCTTAACAAAGATGATCAAGGCACTTCTGTCGACATCATCAACTATCGAGACATGATTCGATCCCTTCTTTATTTAACCGAAAGTAGACACGATATTATGTTTAGTGTATGCTTATGTGCTCGATTTCAATCAAAACCTAACGAATCCCACCTTAAAGTCGTAAAAAAAATCTTTAGATACCTCAGTGGTAGTCAAAACTTAGGAATTTGGTATCCAAACGAACTCACTTTGACTTACTTAGTTACTCGGATGCCGATTAGGTTGTCAAGTTGATCGGAAAAGCATTAGCGGTACTTGTCACTTTCTTGGTTTCGCTTTAGTTTCGTGGTTTAGTAAGAAACAAAACTCCGTAGCCTTATCTACGGCCGAGGCTGAATATGTTTCCACCGTGAGTTGTTGTGCTCAAGTGCTATGGATGAAACAAACCCTTAGTGATTATCATCTATCCTATGATCATGTTCCAATTATGTATGACAATACTAGTGCCATAAACTTATCTAAAAATCCTATTTTACAATCTCGAACGAAGCATATTGGGATACGACATCACTTTCTTAGAGATCATGTTCAAAACGGTGATATCTCACTTGAATTTGTTGACACCGAAAACCAATTGGCCGATATTTTCACTAAACCCCTTGCGCTCGATCGTTTCTCGACCATTAGACGAAGCTTGGGTCTTATCGAGCTAAAATGATTTTCAAAATTGTATTTTCTCTATATTTTATTCATCCATATCTTATTACATTTCTTTTTATCAAAAAAAAATAAAATTACCGGATGTCCGATAATTCGCGTCCAGTAGGACAGAACCTCTATTTTTTTTTATAGCTTTTCCAGTTTTGAAATTGCATTTTTACTTCTTTCTTCTTCATTTCTCTCCTCTATTTCTTCTCGAACAATACTCTCCTTTCCACCATATCTCAAATCTGGTTCAAATCTCTCCAATTTTCACTTTTAAACTCGTTTCTCTATCAACAATCAACCGAATTACATCTCAACTTTTTGGCATTCCATCGATTTTTCCTCAAAGCGAGCCCTAAATTTAAAATCTACTCTTTTCTTTCGATTTTGCTCCAAATCCACCTATAAATCGACTATACTATCACTTTCCAAAGATTTGTCAACACTCTATATATTCTATTCAACAACTTCAATCCACAATTTTGAAAATCTTTTCTTCAAGCCCTAAACATTCGATCTCCCCAAATTTCTTTAAAAATGTCGACTTCGCGAGGTACGGACAAGAGGCTCAAACAAACCGTTCGACGACGCTCTCCATCTCCATCATCCAAAGAAGAAAACATGGACACCGAACCTGAAACGATGTCGAATCCCTTCGAGAAGACACCCATTTTACTAGGTAAAAATGTTGATTTTCCCTCTTTCACTTTCGATATACCCACATTTAGGATAGAAGAGTATTTCATGAACATGGGTTGGGTATCGGTGTGCACTTTAGAGGAATATGCTTATCCACGACTTATGAAAGAATTTTACAAAAATATGACTTTTCCTTCTCGATTGGATGATATCACGTGTTTTATTAAAAACGTCCGCATCACCATTTTAAAACCTCTCATCCACACTCTTTTGGAACTTGAACCATGCAATATTCAAACTTTTGTACACAAGGCACACCCTCACGTATATAAATATAGCCCATTCGATGCTTGTCATCGCATAACGAGTAAAAACATTGAAAACGTTACAAAAATCTATACAAACGAACTCACTCTTCCTTGTAAAGTTTTACAAAATATTATTGTAAATGTCATCCTACCTAGGAAGGGGCATCGGGACGAGGTGAACAACTTTGATATTTTTCTTCTTGACGCCTTCCTTGTCGGCCGGCGAGTTGAATTCCCGACCATTGTTTTAAGCCTCATGCAACTCATACACTCTTCACGCATTGCTAACGTTCATCTTCATGACAAAGCCTTCATCAAAACACGTCACATCGACACTATTAGCTCCACTACTGTTAAATGAATGAAAATCATTAACAACAGCGATCAATGGGTATCTGAGATGAAGGGGTTCGACCCGACTTCGGGGCTTTCTACGCTACCTTTTGAGGAAGACGACGATCACGAGGGCACACCGCATGACATGGGTACCTCACACGCTACTTCCCGGCCGAGCTCTCCGCATCTTGCTAGTCGAGGTCTTTTCGAGGACCAGTTTGCACTTTTGAGCGGACAGATTGACTCTCTTACTACAACAGTTGTCGGGATGAGCGGTGAACTTCGACATATACGTTCATAGCAGAACACAATCCTTGCTTGACGGGCTGACATGTAGGATCAGCTGAGTATCTTCTTCGCCAATGTACTTGCTCATTTTTCGTACCCGCCTCCACCTCCGGCACCGTAGTTTTCTTTGTTGTCTTAAAAATGTCTTTGAACTATGGTTGAACGTTTTGATTATGTACTTAGCTCTTCTTATATATTGAAATGATTATTAGATGTTTTATTGTACTCTCTCTATAATTGATTATTCTTACTTGGTTCCGTATTTTTTTATATGCCAAAAGGGGGTAGAGATAAAAAAGATTTGCATGTTTATATTTAAATAAAAATTTGCATAAGTATATTTAATAGGGATAATATATGCTAAATAGATAAAGGGAATACATGTATGCAACTTTATTAAAATATCAATTTGTTTGACTTATACTTTGCAAATCATCATGTTTGTCATAATCAAAAAGGGGGAAATTGTTGACCTATGGTTGACGTCTCGTTTTGATTATCACAAACAATTTATGGTACGACAGAATGTTTGACCGTTTGAGTGCTATAAATACCTCATTCCTCCCCAACTTGTAAGAATTTTTCTTGAGCATTAAAGAAAGGTTTTTATTGATCACAATCACCTTATTCTCTATCTTTAAGAAGATATTAAGAAGATCAAAAGCATTAAATTATTGAAAAACTTTTGAGCGATTAACTTTGTGAAAATCTTTGGTTCTTCAAAAAGTTTTTCATTTCAACACCTTGAGCTACACTCATTCCCATCTGTTGAAGTGTTTGCCTCTTCTCTTCTTGTTGTTAACCTTGATTCTATCATTCAATAAGAAGAGAAGATTTTAGTTGTAAATTCATTTTGAATTGTGGGTTGTGTTGAGGTCCCAGAAAGTTCAACATTGTAAAAGGATTGGTACTCCTTGGTTTTAAGTCACTGGAAGCTCCTTGGTTGTAAGTCACTGGAAGGGTTGTAAAGGGTTGGATTGCATCATAAGTCAATCTACATAGTGAAAAAAGTCTTAATCGTGATGGAGAGCTTCGTAACGGGGGACGTATATCATTGCGTTGGATCGAACCTCTATATTACTTTGTTTACATTCTCTAACCCTTTTTTACTTAACATTTTTACCTTGTGCAAGATTAAATTGTTCCATTTACGTGCCTACTTGTGCTTAGTTTAATTTTATATCATTTGTGATTTTACTAGTTTAAAATCTTTTATATTTAAAGAAAAAGTCTTAATAACCAATTCACCCTCCTCTTGGTTAGCCAATCTTGGGCTTTCAGCCCATATTTCATATTTTGATCCCCTTGTGAATTTTATGGTTCGAGAACCACTTATACCATATGTCTTAGAGTGTGCAGATATTAGAGCTACACAAATTACAGGTCCATCTTTAGCTCGAACACACGTACTTATTACCACTATTGCATCTCCTATTTGCCAGTAGAACGTTGATACACCTATCCTATTTCTACAGTTTGAGCAGTTAGATATGGAGTGCACATTACAAATTAAGGTTCATCAGTAGGGCATATTTCGTCAATCCTCTACTAAGGATTTGGTTGGTAGGCTGGGAGGACAGAGGATGACGGTTTCGTCCGTGTTACACAGAAAAAACACCCGATGGCTACTGATACTCCACATTCAAGCAGAAGGATTACCAAGATTCAGTCTCATGATACCTCTTTACATTTCCTGTCCCTATGAGTACCATCATATGGAATGTGAGAGGTGTAGCTACCTGTCGGTACCCGAAGAGACTTATACAGCTTCATAAGCTTCATTTTTTGGTTATGTTGGAACCTTTTCTACTTTATCATATATTTGATTATATATGAAGATGTCTACACTTTGACAGCGGAGTTCAGAATGAGTCCAACATGATTTGTTTTCTTGGAATACGGGGACCACTATTATTGTTGTTGATGATCATCCCCAATTCCTTTACGTTAGAGATGAAGATCACAAACTAGCACGTCCCATCGATCTGACTCCAGTTTATATTTATGTTTACAGTTTTTCTAAAAGGGAATTAGTGACACTTTTTCCACATTAGTCACTTGTACAATTTACTTCACTTACACTTGAAGTGAGTGTGTGGGAAAGTTTTCCCGTTCATTAATTTTACCACTACATGTAATCAATTGCAGTTGAGTTATCATATATGTTGGATTGCGTATCATTAAGCTAGATTTACAAAAGAATGAAAGTGTGCTAAATTTCGAAATTTTTAGCAAAAGTGTTATTTTTGTCAATAAAATTTCGCTCGCTTGGCTCTAACCCACATCTTGCACGCCAAAATCAGAGACTTTGGCGCTAGCTTCTCGGTCGAGCGATAGGGTCCATTTTTTATTATTGACGCGAAAAGTCCGATGTTAAAAAATTCAAATCTCCTTTCATTTTTTTTTTCACAATTCCAAAATTCTGGCCACCCAAATCAGATCTGTGACTAAATTCATCAATCTATCAAATGTGTTTCAAGATTCAACTGCTTCATCCCCATTACATCTTCAATTTTTTTGAAAAATCAAAGGTAATTAACAAAACCCTAATTTTTTTTCTCTTGAAATTTTTGGGAATTTTTGCCAATACATGATGCAATGCACAATTCATTCACATTACTTGTTTAGTTTGAAGCTTAGAATGTTTATACTTGGTGCATTACATCAATTTTGCTTAAATTTTAAAAAGATTGCTCAACACTTAGTAAGTTAGGGTTCTTCGCATTTTGGACTTATTCCTTGATTTTTCTTGTTCCTTTTTGTTGGAGTTTGAGATAGAATTTAGTTTTTGGATTGCATTTGATGGATCGTCCATGGTTTGATATTCCTTTTGCATTGTGTTCATCTTCCATGCACACCACATGTTTGACGGAATGTCACATTGACATTCTGGATCAATATTTCTTGTTTAATTGATCACACACATCGAGCACACACTCATGAACACATTTAGGCCATTACATTTCACGTTTTGCATTGAATTTGATATTGAGACAATATCACACGTATTTGCTATCCATCCACCCGACGTCAAGGCATCGTGTCACCCTGCTTCAAGGTAACATGTCATTCTGCGTCCATGCTTCGTATGTCGCCCTCCAGCTATGACTTAACTTACCTAGTTTAGTGTCTTACATCTCTTGGCCGTCTAACTTGTTTTTGTCAAGTTGATCATTCTTGTCAAGTGCATTGGGGGTTTTGTTTCGTTTTACGCGTATGTGACATGTTTATTTCGATTTTCATGTATGTAGATTATTCTTGCATCATTTAGTGTGCATACTGATTGTTCTACGTCGTTTCACATGCATCCATGCATATCATTAGTTAGAATTCATCAAGGTATGTAGCATCAATAGTTGCATCTATTGATGTGTTCATATTGCAAAATTGTCATAGAAGCCGTCTAAGAGAGTGAGGACTACCATCTAGACATTGATTGCTTAGACGTCTTATAGTCGATTTAGATTCATCTCTTTTACTGCCTAGGATGTCTTAGGTTCTCAATTTTTCTTGCACCCTGTTTTGGTAGAGCGTGAGGTAATACTTCCCAATCTTTTCCCCGACCTTGCTGGCATCTTCACTTCACGTAGATTAGAGCTTTCACTTGTTAAACTGTCTCTCCCACCTAGTCTCTTTGTCCATGAGTTTTATGCTAATATTTATGATATTAGCAAGTCGAGTCTTAAGGTCTTTCTTTGGGGTAAGATACTAAAGATCAGTCATGACGTCATATCTACTATTACTCACATTCCCCATGTTATTCACCATTTATTTCCCTATCTGTCTGTTGAGACTCTTCCTTTCGATTCTCTAATCAGATTGGTTCTTTTTAACAGCTTCGAGTATGATTTGTATTGGATCATTTCTAACTGACCGACAAATTTTGTTGACCATTATGTGCACAAATCTATGGTTAGTTTCACGTACTTCTTCCCTACTCCTTGAAAAGGCCAGATTTTTATATCCAATTTTACGTGGAGACTCTATAGACCTTCCTTCTTTCATGTGCCACCATATATTATGTATATTTTATATGACTAGCATGAAGATTGATTGTCCATACGCTTATTTAATTCATCGCCTTGTGATGAGACTTAGCACTAGTTTTCCTAATGGGAGTACTGGGAGAGTTTCTCGGCCTACCAGCCATACAACTTTCTTATAGAGTAGGTCTCATGTTCCCTCTACATCGTTTCCTTGCAACCCAACCATACCAATTAATCCTACTGATGTCCTAATTTATGTTGATCCTTCTAATATTCCACATTCATCTCAATATAATATTCATCCTACTTCCAGTGTTGATATTCCATCTTATTATGCGTCTACCCCTCTTCCACCACCCTCTACTGATCCTATTCCTTCATCTCTTCTATGTCCATTGACCTTTCCATGATCGAGCAGCGGGCTCGTATGATTGCTGAGATTACGTTGTCGAGATCAACTACTAAGCATCATAGAGTAGAGTTTGCTACCTTTAGAGAGGAGTGGATGTATTCGACGGCGTTGAGATGATGGCGATGAGTCTGATGAGGCTACAGATGGAGATGATGCTGATTAGTTGTTAATTGTCCCTTGTCATTTGTTACCAAAAGGGGGAGTATGTAGTGGCTTTTGAGACATGTATTTTGGTATATTGACATATTCTCTGGGATGTATTCATGGTATACAACATTTTGAGATATACATGATATTCTACTTAGCTATATTAAGTTTTGATGTTTTGTGATGTCGATATTTATTTTGGTGTTATTGATTTCATTGATATTGTATCTTAACTTTACTAGCATAATTATGAGTTTATTGATTATCTATCTCAAATGTTATTTCTTTTTTATTTCCTTAACTATTTCACATGCTTTTACATTTGGTATTTGAGTTGTTGATTTCAGGAAATAGGTTTGACAAGGAAAGTAACCTACAGCTGAGTTAGTTAGGTTGTGGGTAGATTAGTTTTATTTACTTTGACTTGTAATCTTTAGTTTTGTCACATAATGCAAAAGGGAGAGTTTGTTAGATTTTAAAAGTAATCGGCAATCCTTAAACAAAATTAAAGTTATAAAAGAGTTTTAAAAATTAAAGAGTCAATTGGGAGGTTTTATAGATCAACTGTGAGTCCTTGGGCTCGAGTATCATACAAGGAGAAAAAGTTGTTGGAATGATGCTAGCATGTTACCAAGTTGATGCTCGAGTGCTCAGAACAGTGATGCTACCACTCACCTACCGCTAGTCTGTCGCTTACCTAGCGCTCGTTATTTGGAAAACCCTAGTTCGCGTTTTTCAAGAGTTCTATCTATTTATCCTACCCTAAAACCTCTAAACTATGAATACACGAGCTCTACTTCATAAAAAAAGGCTGATTGAACATATTTCTATAGAGATAACATTCTTTCAAGATCCTACATCAATCCATAAATCTCTTCATTCAACCAAACAAAGAAAACATCAAATCCATCATATCAAAACACAAAAAATCACCCACTTTCAGATAATTTGTCAAAGTTCTAAAAATCGAGGAATGTCACCAGAGTTTCGGTTGGAGAAGAACGAGTTCATTCTTGGTGATCTACATGAGATAGAAAGTGACTTGTTGCTTTAAATATTGATAAATTTTAATTCTGAATAACACATATACCCCCCCTACAGGTGTTAGTTGGGTCGAACTTCGTTATTTCAAATTATAGGAATTTTTTGGTAAGTATATCTTTAACAACCACAGTGGTCATGTTAGTTTTTGAAACTCATGTATCAAACCTTATCAAAGACAAACAATAAATAATAAAAATAGAAATTAGAAATGTATAATTTAGGTAACCTCTTTCTGTCAGCTTTTCCACAGGTAGGTGTTTCTGAATTTCAACATGATAATGATCAAAATCTGCTGCATTTTCATGAAAATCTTTAACTTCACCTTCAGGAAGTATTTGCTTTTCTTCTGTCAAATCATCATTCTTTACACTTTCAGGGACTGTATGGCTTTCTTCTTCATTTACTTCTTTTTCTTCTCCTGAAAGTAATAAAATGTAGTTATGTATGATTTACAGAATTTCAACAGGAACATAAAACTATAGGTGAAAACACAATGATAAGTTGGAAAGTATGTGATTACCATACCTACTATTCCTGTTGCATTTTGATTTCCCATCTCATTTTTGCATGTTCAACTGTTCTATTCCTGAAATTGAAATAGTTTTAGTGTCGAGAACAATAGGAATATATGAACAATTGAAATTGATTAGAAAGAAATTACATGCCCTTATGATGGTTATAATCATATTCGCATGTTAATGGCGAGGTTGCCAGAGTATTAATACTCGATTAGTGTGGCCACTTTGTCATGTTTGCTTAAAGCAAAAGAATTTTTATACAGCCTTTAACACCTTGAGGTCCACAAAGACGGACTAGAAAAAGCATAATGTTTATGTTGAACGATCTCGTTCAAATTGTGGGGGATGTGATAACGTTTATGTTATTCAAATTTTGTTTTCACCAATTGCATCCATTATTTTCATAAAATGTTTGATGGTGCACAATTTTCACAAATGAGTGGTCGTGAAATTTGAAAAATATAAGATTTTTTGTTTCTATTCTGGATTAAACATTAGAATTATGCTATTTGTACAATATTTTTGTACAACATTGTTGACAATGTTAATTGAGGCAAAAAAATATTGGTTGAAATAATGATTTTTTTTTTTATTTTTAAAAATTGTCCAATGACATGTTATCGAAATCATTGTACATCAAGCAATGTTCTAAACATTAATCCTTAATTACGAGAGCAATGATAAATAAAATATAATTACAAGCACGCAATGTAAACACTTTCACATACTGCAGATTTTTCAATATAATAGAGGTGATTAAAAGATTTTCCATGCACCTCTCTACCATGTTTACAGGGAAACGTACACCTTTAATTCTCCCTTTTTGAATATTAGGTGACCTAATACATGTGTAAATTATTTAGTGGATACCTAAATTTATAAAATATACATATGAGGCTCTTCTCTCAAACACCCCACACAGTTCAAAAATTTACACCGACGCCATATTAAACGAATCCATCTCAAAGCATAAATTCCAATACACTTTCTCCCTAACATTGATACTCTGCAATGATGAATTTCAGTTAAACAAACAAAATGACTTGAGGGTGGCAACAGATGCTTATAAGGAAATGTTGTGATGGCCACCTGCAACTTTTTCTTACAAAAATTACTGTACTTTGCTATAAGAATATTTCATTATCCTTTTCTCCAGGACAGCCACATCCAAGGAGTTGAGCCAGCAAACTTTAATTTTATTACACTAAGTACAGATGCTTTTTGCAGCTTGCTGCTGTGTTTTTTAGGAACATATCTACATATCCCTAAAATTTGTTAGATACTGTTTCTATGCAGCACCATATCTTTAGTTTCTAAAATAATGTCAGTGTCACTTGTAGCTTAATTAAAATTTCTAGGTGGGCCGCTTCATGGACGATCGAGTTTGCATGTTCCATCCTTCGACCCTTTGTCTATCGCCTTGGTTCTTTGATAGCTCTCTAGTTGGTGGATCTGCTTATTTTGTTCCGTCTCTAGCCAAGCCCTCAATTGCACTTTTATAGTTTCATTTTAAATATTAAATCTATTGCGTGGAATAGTGCAATCCTTCAAGGTCATTTATCCCAATATCCAATCGATATAAAATGAATGTTCCCACATCTCCAATAATCTGCTTTGAACAAATTACATCATCACTCCCCCTCTGGATCATCAATACCCCCTCTTGAATTTTGAACTCTTCCGTTCATCTTCTTTGAACTAGGAAAACCCGACAATCTGTCAAGGTTACCGTAATCTTCATCATGCCAGATTTGCATTACCATGGAGGCTTAACCAGCTTGAGAGATCAATTCGACCTCACACCGTCGTATGGATCTTCAGCTCATGTTCGAAATTCATTTTGTGCATTTACATAGCCAAGTTTCGAACATGACTGTGATACCATTACTGAGATTTAGGTTCCATCTTATTAATGGACTAATCCAATATTGTTATAAACTGAGTATTCTCACATCGACTTTCTTTGATGTTTGAGTTATCATCAATCACTCTAAACGTTAAAAGCTCTATTTTCTTTCTTAATTATTTAATTTTTTCATATAATTCTCCTCCATTATAGAAAGGCCCTATCGCATAATAAGCCCCAATCTATATTGCACAATCAAAATCCATTTCTTATAAAACAGCAATTTGTCGAATGAAATGTGTTAAGAAATGCAGTTCCATCTTAAAAGGTCAACCTTGTTAAGAGGAGTAGTCAAAACCCTTATAAATTGGTTTATATTTTCATCTTTATTCGATGTGGGATTCTATTCCTTAATATGTCCGCGCAAGATGGTGGAGCAGACCAATCTTGAAATCGGTGTGCTCAATTTTTTTTTGAGTCTTAATCGGATCGAACTGCTCGTTGGAGCTTAATGGACTCTGATACTATATTAAGAATTGGGATTCCATTTTAAAATGTCAACCTTATTACAAGAAGTAGTCCAAACCCTTATAAATTGGTCTATATTTTCATCTTTATTCGATGTGGGATTATATCTCTTAATAAAATGATTATCTATTTTTCTTGATTCTTCTTAAACTAATGTGCTGTTTTAGTTTATGGAAAGTAGAACAATCATCTTACAAATTTGATTACTGTATAAAGTAATTCTTATTGGCACTCAATCCTGAGGGGTTGCTCAATTGGTCAGACATTGAGTTTGCTTCCCAATAGCCACCAGTTCGAGTCCTCTTAGGGCCACTGAGCTGAGTACCGGTTGTAAACTTCAGGGCTCCGTGGGATTAGTCGAGGTACGCGCAAGTTGGTCCGGACATCTACTGTTATAAAAAAAAAAAATTCTTATTGGCACTCAACCTTGCTTTTACTTATTTTTTTATGAAGTAACATGTACCCTTATATAATCAACTCGACATGACCTATGATCGAAGAAAAAAAAATCTCAACAACGAGTACCAAAATATAAGAGATTATAAGATGCAATGTTGTGGACGTTCTTGCTCTACTTATTTTTGAAACATTATTTTCATATTCACTTTTTATATTATTGAAGGATTTATTTATCTTTTTTTTTTTAATCCATTAAATGGTGGGGCAGGGAATCATGGTGCCAATTGGGCTCGTGAAATAGTGGTGGGACTATTCACTAGTTTTCTTGGTGTTAAAGTTTATTCCTAATTGAGGGTGGCCTAAAATTCATCATGACTCTTCGATTTTTCATTTTTCTTTAGCTTGCTTTTTAATTGAAAATGGAAAATGCAATCTCCCTTGTGTGAATCAAATTCGGCCATTTATTGAGTAGATGTCGCAGATCATATATTTTATGATACGAAAGTTCTCATATTTATCGATCCGCCAAAAATTAGCAACCTAAAACTATATTTCTCGATCAAAATAATTATTAGTGGGCCTGGATATGACATTTAGGTTGTGTTTGATAGACAAGTTTTTCTATGGAATTAGGAATTTATTTTCCATTTCCTACCAAATGGCTTGTTTGATAGACAAGTTTTTCTTGGCAATTACTTTTCCTCTTGGTGCCCACACGTGCACCAATGCCTTGAAATTAAGGAATTCATTTTCCCACCTTTTTTGTGGGAAAACTTAATTCCAGGTTTCTGATTTTTTTTTCCTTTGCAATGGAAACAAATTTCATAATCAATTGTAAAAAAAAAAAAAATAAATTCACTTTAATGAACAATTTTGATGCAAACGAAGGCCAAATGAACACTAAACTTTGTTAAAAAGAATGATTTTTTAGGAAAAAAAATTTCATTTTTTTTTTTACTTTTTGGCAATTGAAACAAATTTTATAACCAATTGTAAAAAATATTATCATTTTAATGGACAATTTTCATGTAAATAAATTCAAACGAACACAAAATTTAAAAATTTTCCGGGTGGAAAATTATATCAATCAAACACACTTAATTTCCAATTCCCTGCAAAACAATTTCTAGACAATTACTTTTTTCTGGAATTCATTTTCTTTCCACCCATACAATCAAACGAACCCTTATTGACAAGATGAAAGTTATCGGTGAATATTTTATATTTGGGCCAAAAATTTTGGTGGGGGTATGGTGCCACAACGACCAAAATAAATAGGATAAAGCTCCTTTGCCCGAAAATGGATGACCAAAGCCTTGACACCCTCTCACATCAGCCGACTGCACGTGAATAAAAAATTGCAAAAAAAAAAGTGGACCCACCCCCTATTGTGAGGGTCGGTCAGGGCTTCTGTCGCCCATTTTCGGGCATTGTAGCATTGCCCAAATAAATATTAGATGGCATATTTGCTGACCACATGAAGGGGTCAATGAATATTTTATTTTTTTGGGCAATAATTCTGCCGGAGGATATGGGTGCCCCAATTAATTGATGAAGAGCTGTGTTTCACAAATGTGCCCTATGGAGGATGATATGTTGGTCATTACTTTCATTAAACCCAATTTTTGGAAAGTCTATGTGGCAACCTCTGTGTTTGTTGATTGAGTGTGACGCGGATTGTGCTAATTTGCTCTAATTTGGACCATTGGATCATACCATCGGTTGTGATTAAATATTGGGTAAATGTGACCCTTTGGCTTCTGAATTAACCAGACGGTTAGCTTTTGAGTTAGTATAGATTTTTTCTGGCTCTCTCTGAGTCTACATATGATCCTCTTCTTCTCTCGTTCTAGTTAATTTCCGTGTGTTCCTTTGTGACTTGTAAACTGGTCTTGCTATAGTAAATTAACCCTGAAATAAAGGCTATGTGAATGGGTTATTTGTACAGATTTAGGATCCTTGATTGTTTTTGCATTAGGGTTAAGTCTATGCGTATTTTTGTGTGTTCTTGGACTAAATCTGTTCTTATATTGGTTCCTTTTGTATCTCGTTCTCTCTGGACGACTTGGTATTGCACATAGTGAACGGGGCTGGTCTCTAAGCCCCCAGATTAGGCAATGGGTAATTATATTGCCACTACAAATTTTATTAGCTACATCACAAATTTCTTATTTATTTAAATATCTTTAATTAAAATTACATAATTAGGGTTTTAATATATTTTTTAATTAAATAAATTATTGTTACACCACAAATATAAAACATAATTTCTTTATTTCTTTTTCCTTAACATCTTATTGTTCATAGTTATTCCAGCGACTTTTGCTTTCTTTCACGAAGACAAGATAATTTTCTTTTCTCAACTGTGTATCGCAATTGTATTGTTTTCGTCATTGGTCCTATGGTTGATGAATTTGTTGAGCAGTTTATTGTCTGCTTAATATGTATCACTAGGTGTTCTTTCTCGGTTGCTGATACGTTGATATATAATTTTTTATACTTCGTTGATAGTTTTAGTGATTGTCGTCTGTTGAAAATTTGATGATTTGGCTTCTGTCTCGGTTAGCATTATATCTATCAGTGTTCTAAAAAGCGTAAAGCGTAGTTAGGCATGGAGGTCAAGTTTCAAACTTTACAAGTCTAAGCGAGCCTAGGCGAAGTTTAGACGTAAAAAATCGTTTTTTTTTTTATTTTAATTTTAATTTTTAATTTTTAATCATTGTAAAAAAATTTAACAATACATACCAAACATCTAAAATGATAAAATACTGTATTTACTTAATAATTCCTACATAAAGATAAGTTTTAAAATCATAATTACATAACGTGAATAACTTATAACTTAAATTTTATCTAATCTAAGTTTTTATCAGACTCCAGTTCATTTAAAAGTATTATCTTTTTTTTTCGTTCTTCCGTCTTCTCAGTTCCCTAAAGTTTTTGAAGTTTGAAGGGATAATGAGCTACTAAGTTTGGACTGTGAATTTTACTTTTTTAAAAAAAGGAAAAAATTGGGTCTCTTTAAAAAATTTGGGCCTTAGATGCGCCTAGGAACGCCTAGACGAGCATTAAGCGGTCAAAGTATGCGCGTTTAGGCACGCCTAAGCACGCCTAGGCGAGCATGAAGCAGTCAACAACAATGTTGACCTCTTAATTTCCGCTTAGGTTCAAGACGAAGCGTTTTCATCACGTTTCGCGCCTATGCGGCTTTTTGGAACACTGATATCTACCAATATAGATGTCATTCAGAAGTTACAAAATGTTCATCCATTTCTTTCTAAAAAAACCCATCAAATAGAAGAAGCTTTGCATTGCGTGGAAGTTGCTACATCAAGAATCGAAAAGAATGAATAGCGACCAAAGTAGGATACCGTGAATAAGTTTATCGAATATTTCAAAGAAGCTTGTGATGTTGATGGATTTGAGAAATTCTACATATATATGAAGATTAATTCCATTAATCACTGTTTGTACTGTTACTTGCTTGAGACATACATAGCTGCTGGGAAAACAACATCCATTAGTCGTGCCTGTAGGGGTGGATTTCAAAACCACAACTCAAAAAATCGACCAGGCCTAACTCGAAATGGGTCGGTTCGGTTCGGTTTAGAGGATACATACCAAACATCTAAAATTATAAAATACTGTATTTCCTTAATAATTCCTACATAAAGATAAGTTTCAAAATCATAATTACATAGCGTAAATAACTTGTAGCTTAAATCTTATCTAATCTAAGCCTTTATCAGACTCCAATTCATTTAAAAGTATTATCTTTTTTTTTTTCGTTCTTTCGTCTTCTCAGTTCTCTGAAGTTTGAAGGGATAGTGGGCTATTGAGTTCGGTTCGGTTCGGTTTAGAGGATGCATACGGGTCGGATAGGGTAAAAATGAAATTAACCCGAAATAGGTCGGTTCGATTTGGAGACCCGCTGGGAGATTCCACATGGATAACTATCGAGTGTTAGTGGTTAATCTCTAACGTTCGGTAGTGAAATTGGCCATTTGACTTAAGGTCATCATAGTGCCTTATATGAGAACGGTCATACTTTGGTGATGTTGGATTTTGCTCTGCTAAGGATTGCTAATACGGCATCGTTCGGGTATGTCAAGAATCATATGAAGGTGGTGAATGATCAATAGAGGATTCGTCAGTCTTAGATAGTAAGAGATTCTGATTTTCATTTTATCCAGTTAAGTTGATAATGAAATCCTTGGCTAAGGTGAACTCGTAAGTTAAAAAAGAGTTTTCGACTTACATTGACTTAACAGTGGGATAAAAGATATGATCGATGATTAAGATTGACACACAACCATATCTCGTAATTGATCGAAAGAATAAGATTTTACCAATTAATTAATTGACAAATGTTAAATAATTAATTAATTGTGTTGCTTATTAATATGCCTAAATTAAGTAATTCATGGACCGAATTTAATTAATTTGATTACTTAAATGTTGGATCGGGTTATGTTAAGAGATGGGCCAAGCCCATTTAGACTTGTATTAATATGCTGCTAGGGTTTGAAAATTGTAATGGAATAATTCATTATTCTTGCTTGCACGAGAAAAGAAAACCCTAGCCGTCATTTTTGTTCTCTGTGTGGATCACCATTAGAGGCTGGACAATTGGACAGCTTGGATTGCAGATCGTGATCATTGGAGTTCGTGAATCTGTAAAAGAGTTTGCAGAATTCATCAAAGGTACAATTTCTATCACGATTTTTAACTAAACGCAAAACAGATCTGTGTTTGAGAATCGAAATTTGTTTTAATTCTGCTGCGCATGATTAAGTAGGTTCCCAACACTTTTGTCGCCTCCGACTGGCCCAACCAAGGTCCCCGAGTCGATAGCCCGAGGCTACCAAAGGTGCAGTCGACGCTACAAGCTGCAGCTTTCACTACGTCCTCAAAATGGGCGAGGCGATTTCGCTCGCGGGTTCAATGCTCACAGGGCCGGAGAGAAAAAAAATTGCACACACACGACCAACTGAAACCAAGGCAAATCCATACACGCTTCAACACATTGTACACACACATATGCACCCAGCAATCATACCCAAACCAAAAACCCATACTCCATCACACAAGAACACATCAATTGCACACACATGACTTCTACAATAAACCTAATCAAAACCCATAATTCATCACACAACCACATGGCCACTTGCATGTACACAGCTTCTACAATGAACTAAAAGTAAATTCATTATAATAATAATATCAGTACAATGCGAGAACAAGAGGAAGAAGAAGGATAGGAGCGAGACTGCCAGGGTTTTCAATAATTTGAGCCACGATTTTTGTTTCGATTTTGTGTTATATGCTATGGGCAAAATCTGATTTGGTGAAAAGTATATAATCTCACCAAAGTGAATTTCCCCGGAACTATGTCAAAACCACAATGAATTGAAATTCAATTACCAAGGATTTCTCTAATCGTAGCAATAAGAGCCATACAACGAGTGAAGAAAAAGAAGAACAAGGGTAGGGCGATAATACGTGGGTNGAAGAAGGATAGGAGCGAGACTGCCAGGGTTTTCAATAATTTGAGCCACGATTTTTGTTTCGATTTTGTGTTATATGCTATGGGCAAAATCTGATTTGGTGAAAAGTATATAATCTCACCAAAGTGAATTTCCCCGGAACTATGTCAAAACCACAATGAATTGAAATTCAATTACCAAGGATTTCTCTAATCGTAGCAATAAGAGCCATACAACGAGTGAAGAAAAAGAAGAACAAGGGTAGGGCGATAATACGT
>CAIGRS010113974.1:3847-22807 GCA_903798395.1 Fraxinus floribunda
GGGGGGGGGGGGGGGGGGGGGGGGGGGGGGGGGGGGGGGGGGAGGTGTTGAATTTGACGAATACTCATACCATCATATGTGGGTAGGTTGTGAGCTCAATGAGCTGGTTGACAATGCTATGTGCATTTTCTGCAGCAGCATCTTGTCCTGCAGAAGCGATTTTGAGGGAAATTAGACTAATTGAGATGGGCATATTTTCCAATACCTAATACACGATGGAGAAAAATATGCATCTGTATTAATAACATTGAAAATGGCAATCGAAATTTGTGATGGCAAAAGTAAAACAAATGATAAAGAACGTATACAAGGCATTTACCAACAGTCCCAAGAGATTTATGTTCTTGGCTAAAAGATATTCAATTGAGAAACCATTTTAACTCCTCAGAGGTAAAAGGAATTATTTACAGATAATTACATTTGGTTGGGGATATAGCTTATCCGACTAACTGAAAATGGAGTTTGTCCTAACAACAAGCTTCAAGCCAAAATTACGTTTCCAAACTTTCCCAAAGAAAAGATTACCGGAGTAATTGAATATCGTCTCAAGTCTCAACCAGCTCAAAGAAAAGATGTCCAAAGTTATCTGATCAGTACTTGTTCCTCAAGTCCTAGCCAGAAGTCGTTGCATGCGTCTCATTAGCAAGAACTTCCAGAAAAGAAAAATGATTTGCACATAATTTCATTTGCTCTGTTCATTTCTTTTCATTTTTCTCCCTCTACATTTGGTGATGATGGAGAGGGTGTTATATTGAGAGTCTCTACCATTCATATTTTATTGCACTAACAGCATCAGCTTGAATCCCTAACCATGCAATGATACTTGAGTTTTACAAATGAATTAGATTAGAATTTGTTCCCACGGAGATAGGATTCTTCACGACACGTATAAGCACGCATATTGTACTATTTTTTCTTTTGAAAAGTATCAAAAAAGAGATCAAAATAAACCTCAATCTGAAATCTCACCATTTTTGTCCACCAATATTCCAGATATGACTAGTAAGACACTGTAGATTATTTCTTTATTCATAATATCCTTGACCATCATGGACAGGCAATCTAATAGTACAGGGATCAGCTGCAATGAGAAGCCATATGTTGGAAAAGACATTACACATGATCAGAGAAGAAAGAAACTAAGAATACGAGAATGTTTGACTAGAAGCAATAAAGAACCAAGCTAACCTTCTTGGCTTCACTCAAGATAGCTGTCAAGGGAGTATCAGACACCACATACGCAATGGCTCGACATAGCATAGATCTGAAAGAGATGCATGATTGATCAGGCATCGAAAGGTGAATATGGAAATTCTGAAGTTCATTTATCCATTGATTTAAAAAGATATAGGCCTTGAAGCCATCACGGGGGACTGGGAAGGGTCATTTATTGAAAACTCTCAATATTAGCACATATTACGTATATGAGCAGTCAAAGAAGAACCCTTTGATAAAAACCCAAACAATATCGAAAAGAAAAGAAGACATTTTCTAGGATAGAGGAGAATTAAAGAGAAATTGCCTAGATCTAAAAGCCAGAGACAGCAAATTTTTGGTTGTTCAGATAAATATGCAAAAGGCCACATTTTAAAATAGGGAAGGAACTATTGACAAGAAAATGTTAAAAGACTTGGACTGCCTACTTTAAACAAGGACGCAAAGCTTCCACTTCAACAATGTTTATTACAGAACCAACTCAGCTGAACTGGTGATAATTACAAACCGTAATACATGATATATTACAAACAACACCAGCATACCGTTCACAGAAACATAAAGTTAATCTAAACACAAACTTGCAGCAAATAGAGCTTTCCAATGACCCTAGGAAGCCACAGGCTCTTTATACACCCGCATGTAAAGACTTTGGGCAAAATGAACAGAAAGTAATTGTGTAGATACAGGACATTCGTGAATACCAAGGCATGCTGAATTTGAAAATCATAATGAATTTAAAAATATGGAAATATTTTAGAGACACGTTCATATAAACCTGATCAATGGTGAATCAGATTTTAGCATCAAAGTTGATAAAATGGGCATCATGGTGTTGGAGAATCTTTGCTTATAGAGCGGTCGTATAGTTGCGTGATATCTCTTATTCAAACACGATTCAGAGTCACTCATAATAATATGAAATGCATCTGCAGCAGATTTCATCAGCTGATGATGCATGTCTTCATCATTACAAACTTGACTTGGATGCTGCGACTTTGGCAAGGACCCAGTGTCAACATCCGAGATCATGCAATTTAACAAAGTCATTGTTATATCTTTCACCTTTTCGTGACCCCTCATAAGTAATCCTTTTCCTATCCATGCTAATCCGATAGCAGCATGAATCTTGTCTGACTCTGTGCTCAAGGAGCATAGTCTTAAACTGCTCAAGTCGATCTCACTACTACCTCTTTCATCAGTGCTAGCATTATAGGAAGTCCATATGCAACTGTGAAATATCGTATCCACTGCTTCGTCCATACATAAATTTTTGGACAAAGGTGTTCCAGTGATTTTCAGAGGCAGTTTGTTAACCAAAGAACCCAACGCGTGAGCTGAAGGAAAATGTCCATTGAGGAGAGTTGTTATGAAAAACTGTAAAATCATTTTTCCATTTGGGATATATGTTTGAGGACGCAAGGCTATTACTATAGAAGCAAATAACGAAGTAATCCATTCATCTCTTATTGCAAAACTGTCCAACTTTTGAATTTGCTGCAACCCTTCCGCTTTTAATGGAGTATTACCAGATATTGATTCCATCCATTGCAAACAATTGCTCGATAAAAGTACCCCCAGAGCTTTATCAATAATTTTCTCCTGGCTTCCTTCTGAACATCTTCCAACAGCTTGCTTCATTGCCGTCATTGTTGCATCAAGAAGTTCCTGATTACATGACATGTCATAAGTACAAATAATCATGAAAATATCTCAAGAAATATAAAGCAATGAACCATCATTTGTTGCCAAAGTTGGTCAAATATGAGTAAGCCAGTTACACTTACGTTTTCCAGGGAATCCAGGTTGAAAGACCTATTATTTTCAATCTCGTCCCAAATATTAAGTGCAAAGTTCAGTGGAATTTGCTCGAAATCTCCAGTTTCATGAAACCTGGGTCCATGACAACAAATGCTTTTGGATAAGTTGAAAATAAGATTAAACTGAGAATATTAGGGCAACTAAACAATCAAAATGAGCTAGCGTGGATGGATATATTTTAAGAGACAATATGATATACAACTCCTCAGGTTTAATATCACATCAATCTCACATATTTCTAGTTTTGAGCATCTATATTCATATGCACCCCCTAACCACTTTTTAAATCATCATCTAAAATGAGATTGTTATACCTAAAATGCCCTTGTAAAGAGAAGACAAAATTTCAGAATTAGTTGAAATCTAATTTGTTCCCTTTAATAATAAGTTAGTACTTAAAAGACTTTAACCATACACAATTTCGGATATGCATACTCGGCAACTTAAACATTAAATTAATCGATGAATTTGGTAATAAATGATTTTAAGTTTTTTTATTAATTCTAAATCATTATACATAATTCAAAAATTAATAATTGCAAACTTATCAATAGAATTTCACATCTTTCATAAACTAAAACAAGATGTTAGACATATATATTTACTTTTTATAATTCAAGTAAAATTTAGCTAAAAAGATAGTATACATTAGTTCATTAATATATTATACACCCTCAATATGTTAAATTAAATACTACATATATATATATATATTCAGAAAAGCAATACAACTCACAAACAAAGTAAGTAAATATGATTAAATTTAGATTATGTCCAATGAGCTCAGTATATAACGTCTCAACTTGTGTTCAAATAGTTTACTTTGAGCAAGTTAACTACAACTAATTGCTAAAATTTCAACTTTCACAAGAGCATTTTAGGTATATCAGCCTCATTTTATGGCTCAAAAACAGGTTAGGTGGTGAATATATAAATCACAACTAGAAATAAGAGATGTTAGTGTAAATGTTTAATGTTTTAAATGTGAGAATATCTCTCATATTGTGTCTATACTTGATTACCATTCTTGCTGCCCCAGAGTAGTATTTCAAATAATCAATTAAGAATAGTTTCAGAATTATGAGACTGGGGAAGTCCTATATTGCCTGAGGCGGGTGAACTAGAAAAATAAATATTCAAGTTTAGGGAAAAGAATGAGTCTCTTAAGCTGAGAGTTCCAATTCAGATCACAGCTTATATATTAGTCCTTTCGCGGTTTTCAGTTACTCTCCCCAGCAGTTGCAGCAACCTAGCAACAATCTTGGGCCACTTGTTGGTTGAGAATAGCAACAGACTCCCACAGAAAAGTTGACATGAGAATATCACGTTCAGAGATTTGGATGAGCCTAAATTCAGAATTATGAGATTAGGCTAGTAACACATGCATTGAGGAGTGCAGTTTAGAAAATACACAAGTTTAGGCCAAAAACTGAATTACTTAAACTAAGTGTTCCTTTGGGGTCTTCAGTTAATCCCTCTTTGCAGCAAGCCAGTTTAGGATACTTATTGGCAGGTAGGCTCTTCTAGCAATAGGCTCAGCTCATTTCCCAAGAGCACTCAAAATTATGTTCTAGCAATAGGCTCAGCTCATTTCCCCAGAGCACTCAAAATTATGAAAGTTGGTAAGTGGCTCAATTGGTAAGCAAGGGCATGCAAGTCCAAGAGTATCAAGTAGTATTATACTTGGTCACCACTATCCACATATGGATGATGTTTATTTCCTTTGTCTATGAAATTGGGGAGTTGGGGGCACCGGTAAGTATATCATATATTAATATACATCAGACGAAATAGCGGATTCAACAAGAGAATTTTGGGTATCTCTCTCCAGGTCATGTCTAGAGGAAAGCTACAACAAGAAAAAAATATCAAAACAAAACTTTATATTTTACTTTACCAGTGAAACAAAAAATAAATTACCACTTTCCGATCAAGCTACAACCTTAAAAATAATGAACATAGTTGAGCATAGGTACTCAATTTGGAAAAATGTAATAACTTAAGAAGATACAGGAGCCAATAAAGATAGCTTGAAGAGATACCCACGTGCTTTGGACTGGATTACTATAATATGGCTTAATACTAAATATTTCCTTCAGGCTAAGAAGCCTACAAGATTCCTTCTCATGATGTTTTATGTGATCCACATATGGCGTAATGAAACCCATGACCAACTTTTCTACAGTATATTGTCAAAGTGCAGGAGAATTGTGGAGAAGGTTGTTTTGGACTTTAGGGGAGAATATAGTAGCTCTTCATTCCTTGGTGCATTTTTTGGGACATCACTTGCTGTTTTGTAATGTGAGACTGGAGAGCAATTTCTTTAGAGAACATATGTTTTCTTATTTCTGGAGAATGTGTTTCCCCTAGATTTCCCATCTCCTTAGTTTAGTAGAAAATCTTCTTTCTTTTATAAAAGAATGTTAACAAACAGAAAAAATGCTTAAAACAATTGTTGAAGTTCAGTATGCTCCATAAATATGAAGCTGTTAGATAACATAGAAATTCTCAACAGCAATTGCATACCATGGAAGCACCTTATTTGAATAATATTCAAGAAGCTTGATTGTCAGTTCCACAGACTTGAGATTCCCATGGGCCTGCATCAATAGATTAAGCTGAGACAACACCGGAAAGCAGAAAACAAACTAGGAGAGACGCAAAAAGAGAAGAACCCATAAAATGCGCTAATTCCTCATATTAAGCCCTTATTTGATCCCCATTATTTTCAAAATACGTTTTTCTCTCTCTTCTTTTCAACCACACATTCTTCAATAAAATAAAATTACACGCGAACCCAAAACTTTTCCTTATTTTTTAACCACATATTCTCCATCAATCTATTATTCCAAAATGCATTCTTACAATAAAATGGAGCTCAAATAGGCTCCAAGGCATTGATTTTTTAAAGTTAGTGCTGAAGAAATTTGCAGCGTATAGAAAAATGAACGGAAATATTTTGGCACATATTTAAGCAGGGGCAAAATAATGAATATGGTACAAAGCAATGAATTGTAGTTTCCTATATAAAGTTAGGGTTAAGATACTGAAACATTAAATGAAAAATTCATGTTGACTTAAATGAACATTTCATGTTGAGTCTCATACATACATAAACTGCAGATAAATTGGCCGATATAGCCTCGTCCAACCCTTGGACAACTCTCAGCATAAAATTCTTCCCTGTTGCTCCAATTTCAAAAGCTGCTTGCAATTTGAGTGATAAAGGCATAGTTAAATCATCAGAAGATATCAGGGAAAAACTCTTCTCCACAACAATGCTCTCATAGCTTGACAATCTCTCAGAATCTGGACATTTATCAAGAAACAAACCAATCTCCACTAGAGCGTTCATTGCCAATGTCCACAGAAATGTTTTATTTATATCAGAAGTAACAACTGACATCAACTTCAACAAAATACTGTCATATGTGGACTTGGATACTGCAAGAAGGCTTCCAGGGAACGTAGCCAGATTTTGCAGACCCCTCACTGCAGTTCACATAATGAACATAGCCAGAGTCAGTTTATTTGAAATAAAAATTGAATCTAATACAAATCCAAACATACAATGAGTAGGCACTTCTTATAAATCTATAGCGATATAAGATACTGCCACAGGCCATCAGCAAAGTGAATCATGTAATGTACTTTCTTCCCTTTCCTAGTTTCTTCTCCTCCTCCAAAAAAACCCAAATTGAGGAAATGAGAACTAAGAAAATTACATATATACATGTCTACATTGAATGAGAATTCTTAACTTGATCTGTGCATTTATCTCTGTTTTCTCCTTTAGGCACGTGTTCATGGAAATGCAATGCTCATAGAAACATGGTAAGTTGGCTTTGCCTTCGCCTCCACAAATGAATGTAGCGAGCACAGGTAAGCAAAGACTCCAGTAAATTGGGCAAGCCAAGGCAACGTTTTAATTTTCTGCTTTATCCAAGTCTAATGATACTGATTGAGTTGGTGTGAGGAGACAAAGGAGATGCACAACAGGGACATAATCCTCTTATCCAAGGACCAAGTTTCATTCCAAACTTCATGAGTGACTTCCCAGACTTTTCTGGGAAATCAAAGTTAATTAAGATTTTTAAAATATCATTTGCAAAACAAACCTGCCGGCAAACAATGCTGAAAAACATCTGATAACAGATAAAGGTAGCATATATATATATATATAGAGAGAGAGAGAGAGAGATGAAATAAATTGTGCCAACAAAACTATTCAGAATATGTTAGTGAGTGCTTGGTTGAATTTCCTTCCTTTTTGGGTTTCAAATGTCAGTCTTAGTCATGAACCTTTTTCTCATTTCAGAAGGAGAGAAAAAATCTAGTCGATAAAATCAGCAGAACAATCATCTCATAAGATTTAGGTAGTGGTCAGATCTGGCATGGAGACAGACCTTAAATACATATGCTCGTCTAAATGCACATATTATCAACTTTTATTTAGAATCTTTTCAACTCTGAAAAACCAAGTAATTAAATTAGAAAACAAACACAAACATAACAAAGTAGAAATAAACAAAAAAACACATACATAAGCTCACAAAGAAGAAATTAACATATTGCTAATATCATGTGGAAAATAATGATTGCACTCAAAGAAAAATCACAAACCTCCATAGCATACATAAGCATTCTGAGAATTCTCAGCAACATTTGACCTTAAAAGAGAAATGAAGACCATGGCTAATGATTTAGAGACGTTGTGAAGCATGACGCACCATGTCTGATTAGCAAAATCAGGAATCTGGGTCAATTCATCAGAACCCACCACATATCGGCATGCAGAAAGGACTTCAACACAGAGATACAGGGCTCCAAAATTAAGTCTGCCAGGAGGATTATAATCCTCAGCTGGATAGCTATTCTCACGTGGTTTTGCAACCGAAAGCCCCATATAATTCATGAGGAGCGGAAAGAAACTCTCGAAGACCTTATTGCAGGAGGCAATAGAGGCATTAACACAAACAGATATAATACGTCCAACTGCATGTAATCTCTGTCTGATGTCAATAGGAATATTGTCAAAATCTTCGTACTGGTTCAAGGAATTCATGAATATTTTTATATCCTCATCATCCAAAATCAAACTCATGAAAGAACCATTACTTTGTTGAACAAGCTCTTGCAAAAGTACAAAGGCCTGCTTCATAATATCACTGTCCTGAAAGCCCATTTCACTCATAAATCCAGCTTCTGTGGATAAATTAGACTGTGGTGAAACATATGTTGCATCTTTTACTGAAGACCAAAGAGTTTCAAAGTGTTCGGCCATTCTATCTACTCCATATTTTGATGTGCAATAGCTAAGATACTTAAATGACTCCTCCTGAAAAAGACATATAGTAATTCAAATAACTAAAGAAACACCTTTTTTCTGAATGCAAGTAAAAGGTGAAGCAGAAATGCAATGGATTGGCACCAACCTTTGTTGAAGGCAGGGAGGAAGACAGTTTTTCGAGAAGCAGTGGAATGGAAAATGGTGCAAATAGAGGTGTAGAAGCATATGTCAGCTGAAAGACGTTAAAAGGAGTTAGACTCTAATATGTTAATAATATTGTAGAGCGTAACAAGAACAATAACATTTGCAACATCTACAAAAGCCCAACTATTAGACGAAGTGCAGAATTAACTCTTCCTGTTGTTCCCCTAATTTTCTTTCGGACGAAGCATCAATATTATAAGCAAAACCAATTGGCACTGAATAGAAAGACTGTGCAGATCATTGCAGTTTCAAGAGGTCATTATATATTCAAGTGAAACGATCTTCAAGATCATTCTACCTTCTTTTTCCATGGAAGGCAGGAAAAGATGGAGCCGTGTATGTTGCAGGACGTTATCAAACACAAAACTTTAAATTCTTTTCTTAATTCTTAAGTGATAATTATACAAAATTTATATTCTTGCCTGCAAAGATCCAGAATGAGATGCAATCGCAAAAATTCAGTTTGTGCACAGCCTAACAGCAGGATTGAACTATCACTGATACTAATGTAGATGGTAAACTAACTGTTCCAGTAAGAACTCTTAAGCTAAGATCTTTTTTTCTGATATATTGTGCACGATATAAACTCTAAAAGAGGCTATTTGCAACATGATTAGTGATTACATCCAACATATATTGAACATCTACATAAAATACATTGCAGAACCATTCCTCCAATGTTTCCCTGAATTCACAACTGCTTGATTTGCTTTTTTGGGCCTGAATGCTTGATCTGCTAGTTTTACACTATACATTAGAATCTGAATAACGGGTATTTCAAAAATTGAAACTTTTATATACTTTCTATGCCATAATAAACTCATTGAGTACAACTTGAAGTTCAAACAATGAAACAGAAAACAAAAAACACCAGATGATTTCGAAAAGTAATCTTGCAGAAGTCAGTTCAAATCAAAATTAATTTTTCCCACATCACCATGAAAATTTAGGAAATAGAGTAAATTTCCTAAAGCCATAGATGAGTGACATCGCAGATCAAATATTAAGTTGATAAAATCAAGGTATGTGACAGTTACAAAGAGATCAATTTTTTCTTCTTTCTTTTTTTTTTCTGTACTTTTTTTTTAATAAAATCTAATATGCAAAAACGGTATCAGAATGGGACATTTGCAAAATTCTGCAAGGATACTGAGGACCATCAACCCCATGGAAAGTAGAATAGTGATTCAGAAGCAGCTTACAATATAAGGTAGTAAATTACATACCATTAGTGCCCTTGAGATTTCCTCTCTCTTCACATCAACATCCTCCTCCTTAGGCTGGAGAAGTGGAAGTAGAGAACAATCAACATCAATTGCAAACTTAAAAAAGGATACGAGGAGATGAAATCAACCCTCTTTGCAAGGTGTAAAAGAACTCCACACTTCTAGCCATATACCCAACAAAGGGTTATGAAAACCATTCATCTCACAATATCTACATCTGATCAGACAATTTACAAAAGATTTTGGTACAAACTGAATGCAGTACAGCAAGTTTCTTCAATCTCCAAAACAGAAGCAAAAAAGGTTATTTCAGTATTGTCAGCATAATTTAAAACAAAATCTGAACTCATCTATGGTTTAGCTTGAAGAAGTTTCTGCTGGAAATGCACAATTGCATACACAATAATGACACATACAGAGTAGATAAGGGGATGAATTAAGAGATCTCACGTGTGTAAAATGTATGGGGAAGTAACAGCCCAAAATCCCGAACAGGTCCCCAGCAAAATCTGCTAGAGGACCAGAAGGGCCAGGAAACAATCCTGCCAGAATTTCTACTATACGAAATGAGAGCATTAAGCATTGAGGATCCCTCTCCCCGTCAATAGCTTCACAGATTCCATATATAAGGTTATCACCCTGAAACACACAGTGCAAAGCAATCAATAATAGACTTGAGTACAGTCAAATTAACCAAGTAGCATTTGTACATGAATGCTCTATGTTCAACTACCATTACAATACCGGTTGAATGTAATTCAAGTCTCCAAAGCAGTTCTACTTACAAAGAAGTTGACTGGAATTCATAGTGCATAAATTTCACTCACGACAGCCCTAAGCAGTTGTTAACAAGCGGTTAAAGGGGATCATAAACATCTAAGTGAGATTATCAAATCGCCGGAGTGAAAGCAATGTGTAAGCATTACATGTCCAATGTGAATACAAACACTACTGTCACCCCTTTACATTAACTTCTATCAACTGCAGCTAAACAATTCCCTGTGGAATGCCATTAGCTTTTCCTGCATTGGGTCTAAAAAGAAATTATTCTATCTCTTAGTTTGCTTCTCATGCTAAAATGTCAAGATCAAATTTATTCTGACCAACCATGATATTTTGATAAGATACCCAATTATAAGTATTTTGGCAATTCCAAAAGATTATGTTATGTCAACAAAACACAACCATCAGAAACAAGAAGATAGAGAATAGTAAGATTAGTAATTACCAAATCTCTAGCAGCAGCAGGGTAGCGATCTAATAGGCATTCCATAAGTTGAAAGCAAAGCTGCAAGAAAATTAACCCATGATAGCAGAAATTATCAAGATTTGGTTAGCACTAGAAACAAAGTTTGCCTTCAGCATCAAGAGTGGGTTAATATTAGGATTTACCTTCCTATCATGCTGACCCAAGGACTGCACCTGCAGGTTTTGGAGATAAGATTGAGCAACAGCCTTCACTTTATCATCAGTTACCACACCAACGTGACTTTTCCTCCTCAATAAGGACAAGCAACCAACAACTGCACCACGTAAAGCTTTCCAATCTGCCTGTATTAAAAATAAAAATAAAAAATCATCTATCTCTACAATGATACAACAAAATCTCAGGTGACAAAAATATAAAACGTCAACTTTCGTAAAACATGTCAAAGATAAGCTAAAATAGACTATACAGACTTTCTGTAGCTTTGCAAGGCTTAATACACGGAGTAAATAGATTCTGTAAAACCAATTACTTAAGTAACCATAAGGATCTTTTTCAGAGCATGAAACAATCCTTATGGTAACCATTACAAGGCTTTCTAAAAGGGACAATCAGAAGAATGAGTAGACAACTGTCGCAGGAAAAAAGCAATTGATGAAACACACACTGATTCTGTCATTTCACATTTTGCAATCCATGATTTCTGAAGAATTTTAAAAGCAAAAAACATGCATATCCATATCTGTCGCCATTTTCACTATCCCTTATCACATCAACATATGTGAAAGGCCTGCACATAAGCCATTACTTGAGTAATGCACATGAGTTCAATCAATATTTGTACAGCTCCAACTAGATACATAAAGTATGAATTGAAAGATTTCGCGGCTACAAAAAAACTGATTCCCAACTGAAGAATGGGAAATCCATGAGCCATTTGAAGCAGCAAAATATCCATCAGCATAAGAATGTTACAGTTGGTAAATTACTACCATAATGAGTCCACATTGATAAATAATAACCTGTGTTTAGATAGTCTAAATCAAGTATCATGCATTGTGCCTAAGCAAGATTTTCGCGTAAACCTCAAAGCACTATGAGGCGTAAGCCTCAACATCAAGAATAAAATAGTTCAAAAGATTGTAAAATAACAAAACTTATACTCATAATAAACAATAAATCATTTAAAAATCCACAATAAAACATTTCAACAAAAGTAAAAATCTAATTTGCTACTGAAGACATAAAATAGGTTAGGGAACGCATGTGCTCTTCACTCCTGTTCTCTGATCTCCAATTCCTCTTCTTTGTAGACTTTAGGGTTGCATAGTGTTTGAAACAATTCAAAATACTTGAAACGATCTGGGAGATGAAAAACGCCAAAACAAGCCTGGATTAAACCCATTTTTAAAAGCATCATCTCATTCATTCCTTCTCTTCTTTCCTTTGAACGTGTCCATAAAACTTTTTATCAAGATTAATAGTAAGTACATGCCAAAGGCACTCTTGAGTTATGGAAAGCATAGAAGATGAATAACAAATTATGCAAGCAATAACTGGAAAAATATATCAAGTAAATGATGAAGTACAAGGTAAAATAATTCCCATTAAATATAAATTATATGAGATCACTGCATAATACATAGAAAAGATAAAGCACATAAGTGCATGTGGATCATTTATATCTTTACGTACTAGTCTTTCGGTGAAGAATCCTATCAAGCTCTCTATTGAAGCATCATTTAGACGCTTTGATGTTAGTTGAGTCAAAAGTTCTGCAAGGAGGAGAATTCCTGAACAAGGACATGAAAAATGCAGAGAGTTTTGTCAAAGAAGCAATATGTATTATAACTGAGTATAAGAATTTATAAAAAACGAAGATCCCCTGAATTAATAAAAATGGGCAATCTTGAGCCAAATCACGTGGCGGAATCTAATATCTGTCATTGACGTTAATTAAATAATCAAAAACGACATAGTGCGCTATCATAAAGTGCAAATACGAGCTGTTGTTTATTACTTCCACAAAGAACTGAGAAAAAAAATCTAGAAAAGGATTATATACAATCCAAGCCTCCAATAGAACCCAGATGTTTGTCACTTAAGATCATGTTTGGATGGGGTAATCAGAGTGCATAAGATGTGCGATGCATTACTCGATGTGATATCAAGTGTTTGGTTGTAATTGTGGACCCAAATAGGTAATACACAGCCCACCTTTTGTGCAGAAATGTTGCATTGTGATTACCATGACCATCGTGAAATAAGGAATGAAATGATGAGTGCTGCTACCAACTAAATTATTTTTGACAACTATGTCCTTACTTTTGTAACCTCAAACAACCTATATACTCCCTTCCCACTAAATAGAAGAAACACATTCTGAAGAAAGTCCTAGCTTGCCACAATTTCAAGTTTTTATCCTGTGAACTAAAAAGAGTATAAGTTGTCTCAGCATCACCTTGTCCAATGCAATCCAAAAAATAGTATAAAAGAAAAAGTAATAAATTTTGTCCATGATTTACTTGTCTTGAAATACCCCATCTGGACATGACTTATACATGCTAATTCTATACCAAAACCAAAAATGCCCTCAAATTAGGAATTAGTCATCATATGCATGTAATTATGGGATGACCCATCTTCTATGAGACGTGAAAAATAGGTCTCCATCCAGCTCAATTTGTGAAAATGTCATTGATCATCATGGTGTTCTCAAAAGCACCCGAGGCTTAAACCTTGAGGCTCGCTTAGCATTCAATAGGAGCCTCGAACCTTACACTTCGAATACCCTTTGACAAGGATAGCACTTTTTAAGGGTGTTTTTCTAAAGCAAAGCATATTAGAAGGTATTTGGGATATTTTGAACAATGCTAACTCTAAAACTGAGAAGAAAATAAAATTGTGATTAAAAAAAGACAACATGCAAAGAGTATGCACCCTAGTCCTTTACTCCTACAACTGAAGTGTGATGCCAAGTGAAGTTGCAAATTTTCATTGGCACGCTCAGAAATATACCCCTTGATATTTTTATGTAACTGCGGAATGCAAAAATAATAGTTAATAGTCATTCCATCAAAGATACAAAGATCAAAGTACCTCTTGAACGGATGATGCTATCTGTAGTAGTCAAGTACATATCCATTTCTCTAACCTGCGCACATCGAATAGTAAAATTCATCGCAGAGAAAGGTACATACAGAAAGAACTAAAACAGAAAAAGGAAGAAATCTTACAAGTGCCTCTAGAGTTAACAGATCATTCTTTAGCAAATTCGCAATTGCATCTACACTTGCTGCCTGTAAGAAACTCATGACACAAATCACTAAAATTTTAACAAGAAAATCTGCTGAACTATTGAGAAAACTGAAAACTGGGTTAAATTGACACACAAAGTCTTAATTTTTTTGTTTTAATTCTTAAAATCAGAAAAAGAGGGTTCTTTTTAGCTTAATCTGTAATTAGTTGGAGAATTGTAGAGAGAGAACCTGTTGAGCAGCGGTGCTGGACGAGTTAACATACAACTCGACGTGCTTCACCCACTGAATCGGATTGGCCATTGTGCGAGAGTTCGTGAGAGAAGGGAGAATGGGGTTTAAGGGTTTTTCCCTAGACCGGGAGGGAATATTTGAAGCCTCTACCAAAATTTCTAGATTTATTTATTTATTTTATTTTTTTTTTTTTTCATGGACATAGACTTGAGGGTATTACGGCCATTCTCAACCCCTTGTACCCACCCCCAACAATTAAATTTTAATTCATTTTTCTAACCCTTCTTATCAATTACAAATTATTTTGATAATATAATATTACATATAAGAATCAAATATTCTCTTTACCTTTTAATCATACATTTTTTAAAAACTATTATTCCAATTTTATTTTTTTTCAGATAATAGAACTCAAACAAAGGCTTAAGAGTACCTTTGTCTTTTTAGAGCGTCCCAACCCTCCACGACCCCCACAGTGATCGGACAAGTAACCTAGCAATAAATAAATAATAAAAATAAAAATGTAAAGCAAAATTAGGCTTCTATTGAACTTCATTCTATAAGTTTTTTTTTTTTCAAATTTACTTTCAATTACTCTTTGTTCCAATAAAATAATTTTATATGAAAATTCAAAACCTTTTCGTACTTTATAACTATATATTCTCTTAAAAAAAAACTATTACAAAACATATTCTTTCAAAAAATGGGGCTCAAACAAGTCTTGGATATTGTTTACTTTATCGTTTTCATTTGTGTTTTGTGGATCTGTTGAATATATTTCTTGAGTGTGTGTTGGTATCCCATTATGATAGAAGAAATAGAGTAATTAATAGTATTTTTTGAAAAATGTGTAGTTGAAATTTAAAGTAACTTTATTAGTTTGTGTGTAAAACATTTCATTCGATAAATTTATGGCGAAGAATCTTATTGTAGTAAACAATGTTTTGCAATAATGAGAGACAAACGGGACCTTAATTATCAATCTCAAGTCAGAAAATTGTGAATATAGTTAAAAATTTAAAATTGGGATTTGCTACATGTAAATAAGGGTTTACACCATAATTCGTTAAAACTTAAAGAGTGATCGATAATTTCATAGAACAAAACTCAATTTGATAATTGCTTTTTTCACCTTCAAAGGCCTCCAATCATGTCCTTAAGATGGATTCGATACAATATTAACCCTCGATCCCTCGTAAAACTTCAAAGTATGTACCCCCAACTTGTACAAATTGAACCCAAAATCATTCTGATGTAGAGAAAATCATTCATCAGAATAAGCCTCGTCCAATCTGTCTAGAAATCCTTTTTCAGCAGTCTTTTGGAGAACATCCATGTTGAAACGAATCCCATTTGTCGATGCTGCATCAAACTTCGTCCACAATTCTTTCTTTAATGTATTCTCTCCCGGATGCTTTCTCACTCGGATACTGCTCTCCGGCTCCTTCACCACAGGAGTGCTTTCGGCTATTGCCAATCTACTGCCAACATCTGTAGGCATACAATATAAAGAGTCCACTATTATCAGTGATCAAGTTCGATCCGAAATTTTTAAAAACAGAAAGAAAATGTACCTTTTTGGCATATTTTTTCGGCTGGGTAATGACCATCCTGATGATTGATTTCCTTCATAGAAGACAAGAGTGCTTGTCGACTATGCACTGAAGGAGTTTTTGGCGGCAGGCATTTACTGGATATATTTGTCAACAATTTGTCATCAGGAGGCTCCATAATAACACAGGTTTTAGGAGGAGACATGATCAAATCTGGCAATTCTTCTACTCTCTTTGTTCTGTTTCCGAAGTTATGAGCTAGTTTTATTCCAATGAGTTCGGGGTACTTGAAAGCCAGATTATGTGACTTTGGACTGCTGGAGGATTCTGAATCCGCAGATGCACTAGAATTTTGAACTCCAATAGGAAAAGGTGTTGATATTTGAACCCTCTGATTATCCTTTTTGGAAAATTCGGATGCCGGCTCAAGCAATATGCAGGACTTGGGTGGAGATACTTTCAAGGATGGAGTCATGACAAGCACAGAGCAGTTCATTCTAGAAATCTTTGCGGGAGAAGCACACTCGCACTCAAAATTGTACCCTGTTTTAGTCATTTCAGAATCCAAAACCTGGATTGAAGTTTGCTCTACACGTCCTACTTTATGAGAGAGAGATGATGGGTAGGCAAATGCATCAGATGTAAGATTTTCAAACGCAGATTTAGAGGATGCCCGACATTTGGCTGAGAATGCCCTTGGTTGAGGCAGAGGTGTGAGTAGAAACAATTGCCTACCACCCTCAGTATTGCAATCAGTCCGCCAGGACACAAGGGGTGAAGGAGAGATGAGTGACTCCCACTTGGTTGGTTCCGGGCTTTCAACTTCAGCACTTATATCTTCTTTCACCACAGAAACCTCATTTTTTCCCAATGGCTGTTCCAACTTATTCTCAGGCCCTGTTAATTGACTTGAAAGTACCTTTTGGAATCTTGGAACCCATGGCTGCAGATTTGCAGATTTCACTTAAAAACAAATAAAGAAATATACCCTAAAACGGAAAAATCAAATACAGCACCAACCTTCAATGAAGTGTGCATTTCACACAAGATATCTGCAAATGATTCCAATTCTTTGTTTCCTTTCTTGCTCTTCAATTGGAGAGCTTGGACAACTAGCTCATCAATCTGCAAATCAATGCATTAATACTCATGCGTTGAAGTGAATCCCTATAGTCTTAACCAATAAAAGAAAACGATTAAAAGTTAAGATTTCAAGTGAGAAAAAGGTGGTTCTGTTAATTTGAAAGCACTATTATTTTGTTAAAAGTAAGAAATTTCTTAAAATCATACCACTATCTGGTTGGAGGAGGTCCTAATAAAAGCTATTGTTCAGTAAAATTATGTTTACCATCTAAAATTGAGCTCTTTAGAAGAGTCAAGAAGAAACACCCTATACCCCTCCCTTCGTCCATACACCGAGAGAAGGCGAAAAAAGAGAAACATTCATCATCTCCAAAAGTATTACTCATGTAAAATCAGGACAAGTTCAACTTCTAGTTATTTTTGGGGATAGTAACAAATCCGTTCAGGCAGAAACAAATAAATTTGAAGAACAGAGCTTTAAACAAAGGGAATTGGGATGTGGACATGATGTGGAATAAGGCGGATGACTCCATTCAAAATAGCAAGGAAGTATTAGAAGAACATAAGTGATTTGACAATATTATGCGGAAGTATATAAGAAATTGGGGGAGAAAGCTATTTACAATATATCTCGATAAGGGAGAAGAGAAGTAGAAATCTAAACCAAGTAAAGTGTATCAAAATTAAAATCCACAGAGTTCTGCTTCCAAGCGATAAGATAAGGGAAAGGTGGAGGAATTATTTTGATAAATTATCTAATGAAAGATGACGCATGGGATTTATCGAACTTCAATAAAGGAATGTTAACTATAGTTTTGGAAAAACAACTGGTTCGAGTGGAATCTATAGAACTCTGCAAGTATTCAGGCAAGGTGGGTATGCACTGTTGACACAATTGTTTAAGGAGATTAAAAGGGTTAAAAAATGTCAAGTGAGCAGAGAATGAGAATTATGTTATCTGTTTACAAAAATAAAAGAAATTTTCAGTATTGAGAGAATTACAGAACTATTAGGTTCATAAGCCATGTTATGGAAATATAGAAGAGGGAGATTAACCTAGCAAAAACCAAATTATGCCTTCAAAGAAACAATAAAACATGCAAGGGTCGAAGAGACAAAGGCACTTTAGGACTGAGATGTGACATCCAACCAATCAATTCAAACCATCACGTTAAGGTCATTTGATGCTACAATTATCAGGTTGTGAATGGATATTGAAATGGCAGCCAAGGCAATGCACTTTGTCCCCCTCAAACTATTATGCTTTTAAAGCCAAGCCATGTGATGAAAACACAAAAGAGGGTGATTGAACCTCTCAAACCAAATTATGCTTTCAAAGAAACAAATAAAACATGCAAGGGTTGCAGAGACAAAAGCACTTTAGCATTGAGATGTGATGTGATGTCCAAACTATTAAGATTTGGGTTCCATCTAAAAAGTCAACATTAGTAAGAGGATTGGGCTAAATTTCAATAATATTAGCCAAGATTTCGCGAGACTCTGCTGGGAAACGAATTGATTACTCAGGTAGTTCAGTCGGGGCATCCTCAAGATATGTTTTCAGATACCACTATATAATTACAACCTGTTTTGGTCAATGATACAAAACACCTCAACACATAAAACAATTCAAACCTCCATGTTGAGGTCATTTGATGCTACAATCAGGGGCGGAGCCAGGAAATTGGTTCAGGGTGGGCACAATTTAGTCGACCCTAAACTTTGAGTTTTTGGTCATGAATTTAATGATGATAAAAATATAAAACAATATTACGACAATAATAAAAATGATATAGTTTATAAATTATACTTGTTCTTTGCGAGTTTTCATATTTTGATATCATTGTACAATAACTTAATACCGAAAGCA
>CAIGRS010113978.1:0-10806 GCA_903798395.1 Fraxinus floribunda
CAATTCTATCAATATTGGGTTTTGAAACCCGTTTTGAAGCTAAATAAAATCTTTGAACACAAACGTGGGAAAGAGTATAAATACAAATTTTTGACACTTTTGAGGAAGCTCCACACAGGAGAGAAAAACACGTAATCATCAAGATCAAAAAGCAAAAACTAAGGTTTGAAGACTTTTGTGATTAAAGAAGATTTTTGGTGCAAGATTCAATTATTTCCATGATCAAGATTTCAAAACTTGGTTATAAACTCTATATTTTTTGTTTTTCTTTCATTATTATGAGTAGTTAAATTCATAGTTAGAGCGAACAATGGAATATATATGTGACCATTTATTTCTTTTATTCAAGATTCTAGTTCTTTACATGCATATGTGTTGATTTTATTCATGAATTTAATGTTTTGAAATCTAGTTCTTTAAATGCATATGTATTGAATTTATTCATGAATTTAATGTTTTGAATTCTTTGGTCAATTATTCAATGATTTTGTGAATCTATTACGAATCAAGAGGTGAGTTTTAGATTTAAAGCATATAGTAAAATTCGATAATTTAGTATAATGTACTAATTATTGCGGTCATTAGATGAATTCTTAGAACTAATACTTCGTACTAAGATTTATTTACATAGAGATATGGAATTGAATTAGTTAAATAAACTCAATGAGAACTCGAGATAGGTAAATTGAATACTTAAGAAGAATTCGGCTGAACACTACAATAGTAATGAATCTTGATTGGAGAATTAAAGGGGATCCATAGGTAAAATTGTAAGTCCCAGCATCCACATTCATTTTTATACAAACCAAATTCGATAAATTGTGTACGTTAGATAATTTAGTTTAATTAGAATAATTTAGACGCCAATCACAAATGTTATTATTTGATTTCGATCAAATTAGAGTTAGTAATAATTTAACCAATTGTTAGATAGTAGTTCTCGTAGGAACGATATCCTAACTCATTGGTCCACTATATTACTTGTTACGATCCATACACTTGCGGAATATAAAAATCGACAACAATTTAGCCCCCTACCAATCAATGGTTTTGAGTCCTCCTAATAATTTGAGAGATTGATGTCTCTAGTTTTTAGTTTTGAGGTCCACCTACAATGTGGAGAGATTTACACCTCTATGAATTTAAGGTTTTGATGTCCACCTACTCATGTGAGAGATTTACCTCTATCAAATAATGGTTATGAGTCTTCCTACTAATTTGAGAGAGCTACATTTCCATCAATTTTTTTTTAGGTCCACCTACACATTCTAGAGATTTACACCCCTACCAATTAATGGTTTTGAGCCTCTTACTAATTTGTGAGTTCTAAAATCACCAAGCTACTATCCACAGTAATCATGCTCATGCTAAATAACAATATTTTCTGGTTTAGCACATCAATGTGACCATTCAGCTTGAAGTAGAAACGTTAGTTGATTAATTACATGTGCACTTTTCAATTATTAACTTACAATGTTAGTTGATGACAATGCCAAATTGTATTTAACTCTTGCATTTCAAGACACGGACCCAAGCTAGCAGCTAAAGATCACAGATTTACGGCATTACCATATTATGAAAGGGGATGAGTAATGACTAGTAATTAATGAGGAAATACAGCGGCAATATCATCTGTAAACAAGATACAACAAATAACACTACATCGTTCCCAACAATGTTAAAACTGAACTTTGGGCAAGAACCCATTGTCGTGAGTCTCCATAGCCTAGTTTCTAAAACCATGCTTTGGTTACTGGAAAGCATAGCAGTTTATTTCCTCTCCTTTCTTCAGACATCATATCTCAATCACAAAAGTTTCACTTTTTCTCAGTTACCTTAAGCAACTACTCTTATACAAATGATCAATCATCAATTGATTATAGCAGAAAGTCATTACCAAGCATATATTCAAAGAGTTAAAACTTTGAGTTTCAATAAGTTTACCTAATGCCCTGATTACTCCACTGTGCAAGAACATCTTTACTAACTTCACTCCCAAATATAATCGCAAATAGATGGTGAGCCTCCACCGAGGACAACTCTGTCTCCAAAATTCCACTCTTGCCCTTGCATTTCTCCAAATTAACGCTCTTACCCTTTCCCTCATCTCCAGAACCACTAATTTTCACGTCCTTTACACTCTCCACGCTCTTCAGAACCGATACCGCAGAGCTTTTGGTTGCTGCCATCCTCTTCTCCGCTGCAGCAGCCATCAATTCCCGCTGCAATCGACGATTCTTCACTTCCGGCGACTCCTCCGGCACTTCTCTGGAGTCATCCCCCGGTTTGCTCCTCTTCGGCTCCGGAGACTCGTGCTGCTGCATGCTCATTCTCAACGCCGTCTTCAAATCCTCCTCTTCGTGATTCGCCATTTGTAATTATATACAGGTATATGTATATATTAATAGATCAGATAAAAATTTCGATCCTTTCGACAAAATACAACTCAACATTTCATCTTTACCTTAATAAATTAGGGTTTCATGAGCATTTCGATTCCTTTATTCAACAGTATATAAATGCGCGACACGCATTTATTCATTCATATAAAGAAATCCAAATCAACTCGAAAAACGAATGAAACGCTATAGAGTTAAACTGGAAAAATATTACTGGAAATGTCAGGTGGATGACAGAGACGACAAAACGACAGCGTATCAGATAAACCTCGATGCCTTTACGGTGAAGATGGAACGGGCTTTTGTTCAAATGACTTTATTGTCCTTGAGGATCTCCGAAGGAAGGTGCAACAGAGTAAAAATATGCGATGTGACTTGTGAGGGTAAGATAGTAATCTCACTGTCTAGGTAATTATTGGGAGCGTTTCATTTAAGGTTGTCGGAAGAGATGCTTGCCATATATATATATGTAGAGGGCAAAAACGGTAAGATATTAATTCTGGTGCATGTTTGGCTAAGCTTGTGACTTATTTTTAACTCATTGTTCATTTGAAAACATACTTATTTACTTATAGGTGGACCTTTTAAATTTAGCCAAACATGTTCCAGAGAAGGAATGGGTGGAGGTCATTATGGCATGGGATTATAATTACTGCGTAATCTGCATATTATTTTGATAATCTGATTTTTAGTATTATTTTACAACTTACCAAGATCAAAAGATTTTGATTAAGGGTGTGTGTTACATTTAATTATTCCACACGTTTTTCTTTAATTTTAAATTAAAATAGAACACGAGGAAAAATAGGAAGAGACGTATTCATTAAAAAAAAAAAAAAACTAGATCTTTGAATCGTCAAAATATGTATAACATAATTACAAATTCATTGTATAGTGCGATTGATATCATACCAAGAAATGCATGTTGGTAAAATGTGACCAAAACAGATTAGTTGATTAAATCATTTGATGATTTATGGTTTGTTAGGTAGAGATTAAAATGAAAAATTAGTTGTTATTGTTGACTTTTATTAGACAAGTGACTCAATAACGACTATATTTTCAATTTTAATTGAATTTTAATCCCTACCGAACAGGCCCTTAATATTATTTTGATTCAACGTTTACAAGTTTCACTTCTCGTCAATTCACGATCCTACAAAAATAGGCGAAATTCCACACTAAGATTCAAGATCATAGGTTAACACATATTATCAGACTTAAATACTTGGAGTTCAAGTTGAATTGTCAATATATAGACATCAATTATATCGTGCGTTACAAAATTAGTTGTCTTGGTGCATATTCATAAAACAAGGAGTATTAATCTTATATATTGAGATATCAACGTTGAGTGCGTATATAGTATCCAAATCGCGAGAAAGAATGCAATTGTATTATAAGGTCGCTATTGAACAGATTGAGCAAACTTGAATTGACGTAATATGTAACACGAGTTCAAAAGTGCCATGAAAAGTAACAAATATCTAGAGACCACTTAATTTACATAAAAGAATAAGAGTGTGTCTGGCACAGATTTTGGCCAAAATTTATGTGTTTTTCCTACCGTTATTTTTCATGGTTGGACCCACATCTCTCACAACAAGTCCAAAATGACAGCTGAGTGCCCAGCCAACGGTTGAAAAATCACTGAAAATCCTCCAAGAAATTTCCACCAGATAGGGCCTAAAATAGCATGAAACTTGATTTGTTTGATGTCGAGCTCATCATTATCAAGAAAGACAATCATGTGTTTCAAAGACAAGAGAAGGGCGACACGACTCAAATAGGAAGAGGTCTACTCGATAAGTTTTGACACAATATAAAAGAGGCTACAATATGTTTTAGGATAAAAAATTCAAGTCTCAAAATGACTATCGAGTTGTGATGAAAATTTATGTTCAAATACATAACTTGTCCCCTTTTGGTTGTATTGTTACACGAATTCTTTAAAACTCTAAATATTATTACTAAAACAAATCCACGAATAAAACGCGTATAATTAAATTCGAAACCGATGATTAAAGATTACATTACAAGTGGAATGACCCGATCATTTACTATTAATACATGAACATAGGCCTAATATTATTGAGTTAAATGTTTCAATAGTCACTGAACTTTGTACCATGTCACGATTTATTCATCAAACTTCATTACGCGTCCCATTAGCCACTGAACTTTGTTCCATTTCACTCCATCACCCACCAAATGGAATTATTTAGTAGATCAGATGACGAAAAAATGACGTGGTCAGTTAAGTGCCAACTCATCACCACATATCATATATTCCAAACGCGCCTTCTCCCAATTCTTAAACACGGGATTTTGGAAAATTAAATCCCAAATTGTATAGGCCTAAAATCCATTTTTCTCCCTAACGAACTCGTCTCTCATGCATCATCTCTAAACCCTAATCTCCAAATCAAGGTCATATGTAAACGAAGCTGTCTCCCACCATTGTTGCCCCTAAATTGAAACATGTTTATTCAACGACCACTGATTCGAATTGCACCGAATGAAAATTTCAACAATATCCAAGCATTTTGAAGATATCTTTGAACATAACTATCGGCAAGGGAAATGATCTATGGAATAGAACGGAAAAGGAAAGAGAAGAGATGTTCAACGGCCGAACCAAGACAGGTAATTTTCCATCAGAATGTGGATTTCCGAGCTGATCATAAGCATTACAACCCATAGTGAAGACATTACCAGATGTCGTTAAGGCAACAGTTATATGGTGTCCACACGCTAGCTAATGGATGTTGTAGTCAAAAAGCTAGCTTGTGAGTAAATAAGTTTCCTAGTAATAATCATTCGCACATAAAAGTGATAACCAAAACGGCTAACTCTTTAGTAGGCAATGAAGAAGATGATTGATTTGCACATTTTCCTATTTATTTGTATCGAGTAATTCAACTATGGATTATGGCATGGGGAAGCAGTATATGAGCTATCGGTTCATGCTCATGTATAAATGAAGAACACCGTTTTTTACATAGCATTTAGGATTGGCAGTTTACTTGTACTAGTCAAAATGTCGAAAACCTCTCAAGAACCAACACAAATCTAATTGCATACACACTCTTTTCTAAACTATATAGGAGATTAAGATGCTGTTGCAGCAAGACTGGATTCATTTGGTTGGTTCTTGCCTAACAAATTGGCGACGAGCAAATCAACACCCTCTAGATCGATGCTTCTGCACTTGCCCATGCATTTGCAGCCAGAAACTCCAACTTCAAACTTAACCATCTTCTGAAATTCCTCTAATAATTCTGCAACCCCTGATTTCTTCAACATACTCCAACCAGGCACACATCAGTTTTCATCGTAGAAGCTACTTTAACCCAGCTATTCCTATCACTGGAGCACATCAAGAACTACATTTGTCTCCAATGGCATAAGAGTCACTACGTCATTTTTAAAATCATCAGAAATTCTATTTCCATAATTGAATTAAAATCGTTTTCAGAATCCATGAAGTTTGGATCATCCACATTTCTGTCATGAAATTAAAGCGCATTAAAAATTGGACAGTCAAATCTACTAAATGTTTAATTATAGTATATAGCAGCATTTTAAGCATCAAACCGTAAAATGAATAATGTTGTGTACTGAATATGAATAATGTATGTCATAAGACAGTAAATCAAAATCGAAATCCACACTCATTTCTGCTGAACTAAAAACACGATTTTATTATACTCTTAGGGTGTGTTTGATTCCCCCTCTTTTCCATCCGTTTTCCTACTTTATCAATGTTTGATAGCATAACTTTTCTATGGAATTGCTTTTCCCATTTTGAGTTCACGCGCCAGGTTTCCCACTTTTAGATGAATATGTTTTCTCGTGGTTTGGGTGGTTTTACGTTTTCCATTTTTTTTTTTTTTGATTTGCAATAGAAAAAAATTCTAGATATATTGATAAAAAAAATTTATCACTTTTATTGATAGTTTCCATGCAAAATAAAGTTAAACGAATGATATTCGGCATGTTAATTTTTTAACTTTAAAAAAAAATTAATTTTTTTTAGCAATTGGAACAAATTTTAGACCCAATGCTAGAAAAAATTATCACTTTAATGGACAAATTTCATAAAAAAAATAATGTCAAACGGACACTAAACTTTCAACATTTTTTAGGTGGAAAATTATATCATTCAAACACAATTAATTCTAATTCCCAGTAAAAGAAATTTTAGACAATTCAATTCCCAGCAAAATATTTTCTTTCCACCCATTTTTCACCTTTACAATCAAACGGACCCTTAGATCATTTATTGCTGCTAATTATATTCATTTCTCCTAAGTCCTCTGAAGAACCATCCAGTGTCCCAAAGCACACATTGCCTGATGATTGTTTTATATATATATAAAAATAAAATAAAATAGGCAATTATATTTTCAACTTAATTTTAATTAATGGAAAAACATGTCGAAAAATAAGTATTTACTGAAATTATAAGGAAATATTTAGGGAAAATTACACAAAATCCGACCTTTAAACTTTCAATTTCAAACATAAGGTCTAAAACTATTATTTTTTTTCAAAAATCAGGTGAAAAATTAAATTTGTAATAATTATAAAATTAATTTAATTATATACCTAACCCATGTATTATCTCAAATTGTAACCCTAATCCCTCTCTTCTCTATGTCTCTCCCTTATCTTCTCTAGAGAGCGCCGCCGGTAAAACTTCAGGAGTTGAACCGATCGATTGCGACAACAAACCTCCGAGAGTTTTTCAATTGGAATCATCACCCCATTGATAGCCACCCCAGATGCTGCATCTGACAGCTTTCAAAAATCTTGATTTTTCGACTTCCGCAACAGCGGTCCATGGAAGTAAGGAGATGCTCTCCTTTGCCCACTCAAGAGCTTGTAATCCGTAAGCTCGAACAAGAGCTAACAGAGCATATGTTACCTGCAGGGCAAAAGATAAAGTTTCCAGGAAACGGATCTAGTTATCTATGTCGAGTCTGGACAAATCATAATCAAGGGGTGGAAGTCGTTGTTACCGCTTCTAGTCGAGAACTTGGAAGTGCTCCAGTTAGAGCAGCAATAAGAAGTCAGGAGATAATGGCCCCTCTTGGGATAATTACGATGTCGATGATAGATAGGTAACCCTTCCCTTGACTAGAGTTTGCGAGATCAAACACATCGGATAGGAAATTCAATATAGACTTGGAGGTCTCCCCGCAGAGCAACGATAATAGCTTCAGTTATGTTCCAAATCTGCTGATTATTTATCATAAAGGAATTTTTTAGTAGGGTTGGTGGTTGCGATGTGATGGAGATGATGGTGCTTATGTTGGTGGTAGTGGTGGTTTGTGGTGGTTTTGGTGCTGTTGGGGGGTTTTGGATGGTCTCGCTGCAGCGGTTAGGATGGTAGTGGTAGGGTCTTCAAGATTGATTTGTGACAAAATATTAGTGGAGGATCGGGACGGTAGGGTGTTTGGTGTATGTGATTGACATTTTGGTTCATTATGACTCATTATCGACCTGTGACCTCAAACCATTGTGGTGCGTTTCTGTGGTGTTGGTGTTGGCGACAGAGACGACGGTGGTGTTGTGTTGGTGATGGTCACGAATGATTTGTTAATTGTGATCAATAAATTGGTTGGTGTGTGACCAATAAATTTTGTAAAATTTGTGCGACCTACAAATTTATTAATTTGTGACCAATAAAATTAATGTGTGACCTATAATTTGATGTTATGTGATCATAATATAAGTTGTGTGACTTATAAATTTTGTGATTTGTGACCGATGAACAAATTGTAACTTTTAAATTTTTAATTTGTGATCGATGAACGAACTGTGACCTATAAATTTTTTGAATTGTGACTTTAAAATTTTTGAATTGTTACCAAATTGCATAGATCTGTGACATTTATATATTTATTAATAAAATATATAATTAATTAATTAATTTATAAATGAACTAGGATGACACAGATCGTGAAAAGCCAAATTCCAGCCGGGACCATGGAATGGCCCAAAAAAAAATGATAAGAGACATATCGGTCGAGACAGGCCTCAAAAAATTGGAGAGCTGGGCTTAGCCCGACTTGCCATAAATCTTGGGTGGGCCAAGGAATGCATGGATCCGTCAATCTCTTTTCTCCTTAGACAGGCCGAGTTGTTTGACACTTGTAACTCAAATATTCGTTGACATAATAATTTACTAATTACTTGACTCCAAATTTGTTGAAAATAAATCTTAAGTGATAATTGGGAACTAAATGCATGCAGCGTAAGCGAAAAAAATATAGGATTGTAAAGCTATGACATTGAAATAAATAAAAGAACTTTCAGAATAAAAAAAAAATGTCAAAACTCTCGACGGACGTAATTATTCTTCCATAAAAAATAAGTTTCGCATGTCCTACTGAATATGCACGTTTAGAGTATCACAACGAGTATAAAAAATAATAAAAAAAAAGAACGTACGTAAGAGGAAAATCGAACTAGAAAATTATGTTATATGATGATGTCTTAATTTTGTAATGCTATGCTCAATTTGGATTTGAGAACAACACATAAATCAGGTTTTTAAGTATCACCATTTCAAAATTAAAGAAAGATGTTTTAAATTTCAAAAATCAGGTTTTCATTAAAATTTATATATGAATTAATTAATTAATTATATATTTTATAAATAAATATATAAATGTCACAGATCTATGCAATTTGGTCACAGTTCAAAAATTTTAAGGTCACAATTTAAAAATTTTATAGATCGCAATTCGTTCATCGGTCACAAATTAAAAATTTAAAAGTCACAATTTGTTCATTAGTCACAAATCACAAAATTTATAAGTCACATAACTTATTTTATGATCACAAAATATCAAATTATAGGTCACATGTTACTTTTATTGGTCACAAATTAATAAATTTGTAAATCACACAAAAGTTATTGGCCACAATTTATTTTTCATTGGTCATACACCAACCAATTTATTGGTTACAATCAACAAATCATTTGTGACCACCACCAACACAAAACCATCGTCGTCTTTGCCGCCAACATCAACACCACATAAATGCACTACAATGATTTGAGGTCACAGGTCAATCATGAGTCACAATGAACCAAAATGTCAATTACATACACCAAATACCCCATTCCCGTCGCAATCCTCCACCAATATTTGGTCACAAATCAACCATGGAGACCCTACCACTACCATCCTCACCATCGCAGCCGACCACCCAAAACCCCACCAAAACCACCACTACCACCAACATAAGCACCACCATCTCCATCACACCGCAACCACCAACCCCACTAAAAAACTCATTTCTGATAAATAATGAGCAGATTTGGAACATAACTGAAGCTATTATCGTTCCTCTACAGGGAGGCCTCCAAACTCTAGTCAAGGGAAGAGTTACCTATCTATCAGGGACAACATAATTATCCCAAGAGGGGCCATTATCTCCCGACTTCTTGTTGCTGCTCTGACCGGAGCAATTCCAAGTTCTTGACTAGAAATGGTAACGACGACTTCCAACACTTGATTATGATCCGTCCAGAGTCGACATAGATAACTGGATCTGTTTTTCTGGAAACTTTATCTTTTGCCCTGCAGGTAACATATGCTCTGTTAGCTCTTGTTCGAGCTTACAGATTACAAGTTCTTGAGTGCGCAAAGGAGAGCATCTCCTTACTTCCGTCGACCGCTGTTACGAAAGTTGAAAGCTGTCAGATGCGGCATCTGGGGTGGCTATCAATGGGGTGATGATTCCAATTGAAGAACTCTCGGAGGTTTGTCATCACAATCGATCAATTCAACTCCAGAATTTCTACCGACGGCGCTCTCTAGAGGAGATAAGGGAGAGACATGGAGAAGAGGGGGATTCAAATTGAAATTGTGGTGGGTGGATAGCATATGGGTTAGGTATATAATTGATTTAATATTATAATTATTTACCTGATTTTTGAAAAAAATTAGTTTTAGACCTTATGTTTGAAATTGAAGGTTTAAAGGTAGGATTTTGTGTAATTTTCCCTTTGGATTTGCTAAGCCTAATTATGCCATCTATTTTAAGCTCTGGTTCTGTCCATAGTTTCTTGGAATTAGCAAAGTTGAATGATAAATTGTATAGAGCCTAATTACACTATTCAGTTCCATTCTCCTGCGCTTGGAGCGCAGGAGAAGAACATGAGCTTTACAAAGCCTTGCACGTGGTTGTCAGCCAACCGGACACCTTTTTTTAAATTTTTTCTTCTTTTTTTTTTGGTCTTTCAAATTTTTTCTTATTTTTGTCTTAATTTTGCGAGATTATTACGGTATGTCAAATGAAATCTGGAGAAACTACGATTGACTGTTTCCCACGCCGTTAGTGAGGGGAGAAACTAGGTCGTGAGAACTTTGAAATAGTATTAAGAATG
>CAIGRS010114014.1:0-18098 GCA_903798395.1 Fraxinus floribunda
AACTATTGAATTTTCAAAAAAAAAATCATTATTTTTATTTTTATATTTTTATATATTTGTTTTCGCCGGTCCGATTCGGTTTTAAACCGCAATTAAAATTTTCAAACTCAAACCAATTTAGTTGACGAGTCCACGTGGCACCAAATCGATGGTTTATAAAATGCGATTTCAGTTCGATTTTTCGGTTTGACGATTTTTGCTTACATACCTACTAACCAAAGAGAGAGAGAGAGCAACAAAAAATAAGGAAATTTTTCATGTTGGATCCCATAACTTTTTAAAATGTACAAATAATTAAATACATATTAACTTATAAAAGAATGTAGAAAAAAATTATGTTCCCCCAACCAAGCTCACCCATCCTTTGTAATAGTATGAAATGAAAGATGAGGAAATGAAGCAAAACATGATTTTAAAATTTAATTATCTTTAAGAAGATGATTAAAAATTATCTTCCAAAATCAGTGTTAACAAGTCTAATCTTCACACTTCCTTTGTCGAACTTTTGAAAATTTAACCTATATGTTAAAAGATTTAAATAAATATACAGTCTTTTAACCAATGTTCTATAAAGCGGCATCTAGTTGGGAGCAAAATGCAGCTTTTCCAAGCATTTTTTATATTATTTTATTCGTTTTATGCTTTTTTACTCATTCAATGCCTTTTTAAACATAGCTTGTTCGGTAGAGATTAAAATTGAATTAAAATTGAATAATTAGCTGTTATTGTTGACTTTTATTAGAAGAGTGAGATCCAATAACGGCTATATTTTCAATTTTAATTGATTTTTAAGTTTTACAAAACATGCTCACATTTTTTTTCCTTTCATTATTACATAATTTTTAAACTAATTTAAAATTTTAAAATAATACACTAAAACACCTTTTAATGCTTGATCAAAGCTTGACCTCTACACTTCATTATTTTTTAATACTTTTTAAAACACCGCTCGCCTCCCTACTAATATCTTGTCGATAAGGTCAAGCGATTCAAACAATATCTCCAAGTATAATCCCCTCCTCTGTGCAATGAAAGGGCCAAAATAAACATGTGTCAAGCTACCTATGGCAAATCAAAAAGTGTCCACCTCAATGCACTCATTCTCTACCACGTAGCAATATGGCATTCACCACCGGCATACAGATTTACGATTTCTATATTCCTGATATTTTATTTATAAAAAGATCTATAAAACGTCACTAAAATTTTGTCTTCAAATATCTCACATTACAGGCAAAAGAAAAATACAGTTAGCATATCATTATCGTAATGGCAATTGGTTGTGTGCAGTGTGGCACGAGAAGCAACCCTTGCAGGTGCAAGGTGGTGGGGCCTACGCTAGGGTTCGTGGCGTTTGCGGTGGCGGCACTGGTGGAGTGGCCGGTGGGGGCTTTGGTGTATTGCTTTCGCCACATGAAAGGCCGCCGTATTATGGCTCATCCCGCCACCGTTGTTTACCCTTCTGTGTCAAACTGTATTCCGATATAAGTAATAAGTTGGCACGCAAGGTTAGACGAGAGTAACTTGTTTGTTTGTTGTATTTTTTTCAATTTAGGTTAGATAAATATGCACTGAGTTGGGTGTTTTGTTAATAGGATTCAATTTACAATGGAATTGTTCGTGGATAATAAAAAGTTACATTTTCCAGCAATGTTCGGTATTAATTTGGCGAGGGTGCACAGAAGTTTCAAATCTTTCATTTTGTCGTAGAATATACCTTTGAACTTTCATTTTTGGGATCGTAGTCCCAAACATTTCGTTTCAACGGCAGTCAGTGTACAGATTACATCCAAAATTTCGCTAATCAACACTAATAGTCCGTTTGGTGGAGATTAAAATTAAAAAATTAAGCGTTATTGTTGACTTTTATTAGATGAGATTCAATAACAAATATATTTTCAATTTTAATTGAATTTTAATGGGTGCCAAACGGGCGTTACATTAAAATCTCAAATTGGCAAATTAAAAAAACGATATATTTAGTTATTTACAATTTATTTGATAAAACAATTAAAATTAAAAACCAAAAAAAATAAAAAAAATGCACGGTCCATCTTCCACATACTACTCCACCCCAGCCCAAGAGGAAACTAGTCCGCCATCGCCACCAATCCATTCGTCGTCGCACCCAGTCACTGAAGTGAAGTTCAAGATCCATTTGTTTTTATGTCTTCACCTCGCTTCATTATCAAATCGCTCAATCTTTCCCCATCTTTCTCTCTCTCTCTAAAACTCTCTACATTTACAGTATTGATATACACGCAGGTTACTTTCTCTCTCTACCAATCAAACAATCACACAGTTTTGAAGAGACTTAAATTTCTTGATTCAGTTTGTATACATCTCTTTGTTACGATTCGCATGGTATTTGGATGGTTTTGGAGTTGTAAGCTGAAGATGGAGACGACCAGGAGCTGAAAAAAATTAATCTTATTTAGGGGTTTTTTTTTTTTTTTAAGGATGATTTTTTTTTTTTTTTTAAGGATGATTTTGCTGATGTTGTAGAAGAAGATGATTTCGCTGAAGAAGGATATACCCATCGTATTTTTATAGAAGATGGAGAGACGCCCACTGCACCTAGAAATAGAATCTCAACTGGAACGCATAAAAGATTGATTGGGGCAAAAAATGAACAAAATGGAAACAATACACTTACGGCAACGGGCGAATTGATGGCGGCAACGGCAGTGACTAATTAAATATTAATTTCCTTAGTTTTTGCTTTTGGAAAAGGTGGGAAGTGGGGTAGGGTGATCTGGGCAAGATGTACACGGTACTTTTTTTGTTTATTATTTATTTTAATTGTTTTATTATAGAAAATTGTAAATATATCATTTTACCCCTCATTTAATTTGTCAATTTGAATCAAAATTCTAATTTCAGTTGACCAACGAAATCTGTCATATGAACTCCATCTGTCGATAAAGTGAAAGGTTTGGGATTGTGGCAGCAAAAATGAAAGGTTATAGTATATTCTGCAACAAAATAAAGATTCGGGACATCTACTGCAATTTTTCCTAGTTATAGATGAAAATTGTAAATATGCCCCCATTAATCACCTCCAATTCAAGACCCCAAATTCCCCAAAACTAGGGATGGTAAATGAGTCCGTTGGCTCGGACAGCTCACGACTTGGCTCGAAAAAAGCTAGAGTGGCTCGACTCGAGTCTCGATAAAATCAAGCCAAGACTCGAGCCCGAGCCCAAGCCCAAGCCCAAATTTCTAGACTTGGCTCAAGCCTGGGGCCAGCCCGTGCTGCTTGTGAAAATTTCACAGCCGATGTCATTGGCTCGGCTCGACTCGTTGTCTATTTTCAATTTTTTTTTTATTAATATTTTTTAATTTAAGATTTCTAACTATATACATAAAAGAGTTGGTTTTCTTTACTGTTCATAAGTCGAGTCGAGCCGAATGACTTTATGGCTCGGCTCGGCTCGGCTCGGCTAAGCCATCTAAGTTTTTTTTTTAATGTTTGATTTAGTATTTTAAGTTAAAAATATTTGTTTTAAACGATTTAAAATTTGTTAGAAATTTTTAAGTGCGGCTATGATAAATATATAATCGATAAATTTTAAATATAAAAATTAATTTTACATAAATTGTAAAACGTAAAGTCGTGATTGTTTATATTTTTTTCAATCCCAACTAGCTATGTNTTGATTCAATATTTTAGGTTACAAAATATGTGTTTTAACCGATTTAAGGGCGTGTTCGGTAAATATTAAAATTGAAAAATTAACCGTTATTATTGACTTTTATTAGACGAGTGACACCCAATAACGGTTATATTTTCAATTTTAATCCAATTTTGAACTGTACCAAACAAGCTTTAAAATTTGTTAGAAATATTGAATTGTGGCCTTGATAAATATATGGTCGATAATTTTAAATATCAAAAATAATTTTACATTAATTGTGAAACATAAAGTCGTGATTGTTTATATTTCTTTTCAATCTCAACCTCATTCCAATATCCTGTTTTTTAACTTTATTTTTCCTACAACGTTTAATTTGATATTTCGCCACATGAATATCCATTTGTATCGATTTAATTTTTTTAAAAAAAACTTAAAATATGATAATAATAAATATTTTGTCAATTAAGTATAATTATACAAATTATCTTAAATTATTAAACGTAAAATCATAATCGTTAATTTTTCTTTTTTACCCACCATTAATCCACATACTAACACCAATTTCTCTCAATTTCATTTTTCTTCAGTTTTTACGATTAAAAATGGTAAATTTATGGCGTTAAAATGGATATTGAAGAAACTTAATGATTTTCAGAAGAATCATCCTACACCATGCAGTATTGGTAAGCAAACATCTTCTATGAAGTGAGTTATTTTGATTTTTTAAAAAAATTGATTTAATGTATACAGTATCATTAGAACATGCTGAAAAGATATTCGATGGAATTTATGAAGTTAGGTAATCGTTTGTCATTCATTTTGCCTCTATGATGGAAGTTTTCGTTGTGTTGTGGTTTTAATAGATAAAGACCCTTGATTTATTCTAAATTTCGCACTGTATTATTATTAATTAATTAGTCTTGACTACATACGTCTTGCATAGGGTCTTTGTAAATAAAATAAATACTGGTGCAACTGATACATGTAATTGGAGATTCTATAAGCACGAGATAAATGAGACATAATGTCACCTCAATAAGTAGAAAAATGAGGGTTAAATTGAATTTCATTATCTCTTTAACAAGTTATCAACAAATTGGAAACATGTATTGGAGCCACAATACCTTCCAATCTAAATAATTTACATACCCATTAATTTCGACACTTATAACATAACTTTCAAAAGTATCACAACCCGTGCATTGCACAGGCTTTGATTAGTAAATTAATAAAGTATAACATATATATAAATATGCTTACATAATTAATATTTTTAATTATGTTACAACTGTCCATATTTAAAATTTATTATCATATTCATTAGTATTTCCATTATATTTTTATTGATATATATTTTAAATTTTATTATATAGGAGTTAATATAATATTATGTATTATCACGCGGTGTTGAAAGTTGAAACTTAAAAATACATTTTCTATTCCAATATTTTCTATATGAGTTTTTTTTTTTTTTATTGTATTTCACTTGAGAAGAAGAACTTGTTTGAATTCTTTTCATGAATATTTCATGAATTTAGGAATTTAAAAATAAAAAATTCTTGAATCGGCTCAACTCGATGAAGCCCGAGTGAAGCCTCCAAATTTCATCCAGCCTTTTGCTCGGCTCGGACTAAAAAAATTTGAGATTTTTTTACGGGGCCGTGCACGAGTTGCGAGCTTTGGCTCACGATCCAGTACGTTGATATCTCTACCCAAACCGTCCATTTTTACCTTTCTACAACAGAAGCAAGAAGTTCCTAAATCAATAGATTAGTCAAAGGAATGCTAGCAGCAAACTCACTAATTGAGGGAATCTTGGTTGCTGGACTGAGCATAAGATGGTGGGTTGCGGGATGTTTCTAAGTTGATTTGATTTTTAGATATTAGCGACAAAAAATAAATAAATAAATATCGTAACACTTTTTCTCACTAATTATTAGGATGAATCGTTGAATTTTTTTTTTCTTTCACCTAATATTTATTATATGACCTTTTCTTAACCTTTAACGACTTTAAATTGAAGGATGCGCATGCAGCGCTCGATTAATTTTTAATAACTTACTACTTAAAGATTCAATGCTTACGAACGCATGCAATCCCTACTCACATAGTAAATAGTTTGATATGGAAAGTTGATTTATTCTATTTAGCTCATGTTTGACACCTGTTAATTTCTTATTCTCATTCTTCATTTCAATCCTATATTCTCCAAATAAAATAATATTACGCACAAATTAAAAAAAAATCATCACTTTTCCACTACACATTCTCACATCAATCACTATATCAAAATTTTTATTCTCCTCAAAATTAGATTCAAACACAAGCTTAATAAGCCTAGGAAAAAAAAAAAAAAAAGAATCTCTACATTTTAACTATTTATCTTATAGATGGTGTTAAAATCCATATTAAGAAGGCACACAGCATATCTAATCAAAGGAAGTAGCATTGATATAATCGAAGAAGTGCAATTTGAATATTACTATTTCTTCTTCAGACTTGCAATGTATTGATACAAACATGACATGACATTTGTAAGGAATAATGTATTCTCATGACTAATAATGTTAAATTGACGTACTCTGAACAACACACTAACGATAATATAAGAAATGAACCAAGTACCTACTCACACAATGTATGATGGCACGAAGTATGAGAAGAACACACATCAGACATAGGAAGCAGCAAATGTTTGAACCTTCCAGATATTGTAATAACTAAACTTGATAAACCACTTAGTTAAAATTGGTATAGATAAAGTAAATTGCATTCGAAATCTCAATTAACACGAAATTAAGCTCTTATTATTACCAAATAGAAGAATTACACAGTACTAATCCAAAAGCAGCTTAACATTATTCTTGACAAGGAAAACACATTCAAGAAACATAAATGATCTTGATACCACCAATGGTAATATCTTCTCCCCCAGCTTTTGGCATCAATGTAATCAATATATGTTCATCATCTACACAATCCAAATCCTCCAACAGCTCTACCAATCCCAACCTAATCTTAGCCTTTACCTAGAAGAGTTATATATGGTACCTCTAAGAAGCGGCGGGCATACTCCGCCCTATCTAATACATAGGGATCATTATCTTCATCGTTAACAAGCACATCCAACTTCACAAATGTTTCAATGTTGACTTCAATCCCTTCGATCGCGCACTTGAATCTGATAGGAAGAAACCATAGGTTAACAGATGTCTATTTCTAGCTAAAGTTGTATTAAAAAAAATATCATCATAGGCGGTAAGTCGTTCAAAGCTACACTAGACGCTATTTTTTTAGATTAAATTAGTTATACAAACCCAATAAACAGTTGAAAAGCAAACAAAAAAGATCCTAAATCTCCAAATACTTACCCCCAAACAAAAATATTACATTGTCCCCAATGTAAAAACAAACATAAACAAAAATATTACATTGTCCCCAATTGATCCTTCTTACTTTTCCAATTGCTTAGAAATTGGTCAAAAACTGAAATAAAATAAAATTAACCCAAGTTAAGTAAAATCAAATACTAAAATGAGACACAAAACTTAGTAATATGACCTGAATTAGTTTACAAAAATACACTTATCTATACACTTCTTTCCCCATTATTTCATTTTGTTAAGGGGACTCTTTGAGTCTATAAAAGGATTTTGTAGAAAACATACTTTCACAATTGTTTCTTTCAATTCAAACCCTCAGGTTGGGTCATATAAATGACCTCCTCTAACTCCACAGGAAAAAAAAAAGTCGTTTTCACATCTAATTTTTCTAATTTCCAATTGAATTGTACAACAATGATAAAATAGATATGATTTTTTTATTAAAATTTACACGTGAAACTCCTCACTCTAGTCAATCCCTTATTTTTAAGACATGCCACTAGTTGCTAACCTAACTTTATGTACTTATTTTAGCCATATTACTAACCTTTGATGTCGTCAAAATATTGAATTCTGCTTAACTTCAGTTAATTTTCTTTTATTTTCAGTTTTATGACCCGTTTCTAAACAAATTGGAAAAGAGAGATGGATCAATTGACCACGATAGAAGTTTGGGAACTAATGCGCATTTTGAATAAAAGTTGAAAGACAAAACTTGAAGTGAGTTAAAGTGGATGATCAAAATCAGGGAAAGAATGAAGAAGAGGACTAAATTGCAACATTTCAATAGTTAATCCAGACCATAAAATAAAGATTGAAGATGTTACAGGCTCAATTGGATACAATTAGAAGTTAACAAAAATTGCAAGAGAAAATGACTCAAATGAATCAAGAATAGAATTCGAGGACCAAAACACAAAGGTTGAAAGTTGATATAATTGGGCGACTGCCCAATTATAAAGGCCGAGTGACCACCCTGCTTGAATTCTGAAATATAGAGGCTGAAACACATAATTGGGCGAGTGCCACGAATAAGGTCGCCCATGCAAATGCATGACCATAATGTTGTTTTCATTCAGAATTCAACTCCAACAAGGAAACTTCATCTTGGGCCATATTTGTACGGTTCTAGAGACTTTTGGGACTTCTTGGAGAGTATTATAAATATAACTTATCAACTCAAAATTAAGGGGGAAAGGGCAAAGAACAGAAGAAAGAATTCAAGAAATCCAAACATCAAATTCAAAAATTCCGGGTGATGGACTATTTTTTTTTTCTTCTTCACATCATGTTAAGCTAAAGTAATCTTATGCTAGGATCACGATAAACCTTGTATTATGAAACTTTAGCGTTTGACTCTTGTTTTTGATATTAAAGCATGTTTTTTGTTTTGAACAATTATGATGAGATTTATTTTTTCTACAATTAGTTGACCACTAATTTTATGAATCTCGTGACTTGTTTTACTTTGGAGAGATAGAAAATAAGTTAAGACATAATCATAATTGTCGTAAAGTCCGATAGGAATACAATATACCGCACGTGATTGTTAAGTATTCACAAATCTATTAACGCATTCTTGTATCTTCGCATCCGTCATAGAAATATAATCAAGTCACATGTAAGAGTAGATTTAATTCTCTTGAGAGATACTATTAAATAATTCAGGAATATTGATCTTCATAATTGAATCGTTTTGTCAAATTTAAAGGTTCAGAGTTAAAGAAGGATTGATACAAGGGAATCTGAGATCCTAATGCAATTTTCAACTATAGATTTTTATCAAATTTTCATAAATCACAATTTTGCATCGAATTTTGTTAAGCTAGGTCTTGCATTTTTAAGTAGAACAATTAGTGACAAATTAGTTATTGACAAATCACCAATTTTCATAGTTTCGATTAAAGTTAAGTTTATTTGAGCTTAAACCAACACTAATCTATGTGGGTACGATATTTGGACTCAAAATTTATTTTACTACTTATTAATAAATCGTGTTCTTGCGGTATTCAAACAAATTAATATTTTTGTGACAATACCTATGAGGATCACTAAAATTATTTACTTCCTTAATCTTGTAAAGCCACATATATTGAACAATTTTCTGTTTTATAGGTATATATTAACCAGTTTCCAAGCCCTTTTTCCGTTAGACAGTCGATATCTTCTCTTATTAATTGTTACATTCATTATATTTTAAGCATTGTAAAAGTTTTAAATTTGAGGCCTGTTTTCGAATAATCATGACAAGAACATATTTCTGGCCAACCTTTCACTAATCCAACAAGATAGGACAAATATGAGACATGATAGAATGTGATATTTTTGTGATTACTTCATTGCTATTTCCAAAAAGTCAAACAACTTTAGTGACATGACATTCAAATACCACCTCACTTGTAGGAAATTAGGGTAACACGGATTGACCGGCACCTAATCTCGACTTGTGTCTAAGGTCCTGTTTGGTACGGCTTAAAATCCAATTAAAATTGAAAATATGATCGTTATTGGGTCCACCCGTCTAATAAAAGTCAACAATAACAACTATATTTTCAATTTTAATCTGATTTTAATCTCTACCACACACCCTCTAAATCTTAGGTTCGAGTTGGCTCATTGGCTTCAAGTGTCTCATGTGTCGAGTTGGGCCGTTCACAAGTCGTCTGATTTTTTGAAAAAGAAAAATTAACAAAATTAAACTAAAAAATGATTATTTTAAAAAATAATAATAAATTAAAGTGAAAAACGAGTATAACTCGTGAGAAAAAAACGAGAAAAGGGAACTCGCCTTGACTCATGACTCCTATAAAACAAGCTTAAACCGTCCACGATCGAGCGACGAACCAAGCCGACCGCTAGCCGCGTTTGTCAACGTACGAACCCCCAAAGTCAGTTTTCAACTTGTCATAAAATCCGCACACACTGACTTGTAAACGGAAAACCTAAACAAAGTCGGATTCGCCGGTGGAATCAAGCAACGTCAAATCCGAGTTTGACCTTCCCATATCAATTCCCCCGAATCAAGACTGTATATACAAGTAGATTGCTAGAGATTAGAGAATCACTATTTTTTGAAAAAGAAAAATGCTAGAGATTAGAGAATCATTCGTACTGTATACATAAGTAGATTGCTCGAATTATTTATGCTCAAACCTGCATTCGTTGGTCTGTTTGAAGCTAAACCCACTCGGAGATTTTGCATTTTTAGGTAACTTTTTCTCTTTTCGTATTATCGAATTATAGTTATAAGTTATGTATCTGTTTATTTATATAATGGATTTTTTAAATGGAAAATTTGTGGATTGAATAGGAGTTTAAAGAAGTGGGTAATGGCGCCTCCGCCGATTCTTGCTTTAGCACTGCCATCAGAGACGGGGCGGGTTCTCAGTATTCAATCTCACACAGTTCAGGTGCTTCTTGTTTATTAATTCAAACGCAATTTTGTAGGCCCTCTTTTGAATATATATATATCTGTATTGCTTGTGGGTTATTGTCTTTAGATTAGAAAGAAATGGTTCTTGATGCTGTGAAATTATTGCTGTTCAAGTGTATTGAGGAAAATTGTTAAGGGGAATGTACTCTGTTTTTGTGGATGCATAGACGGTCTGGAGTAAGCCGGAGTTTTTTGAAATATTTGGGATATGTGGGAAGAAAGGAGTGGTTTTGAAGGATATTTATCATGCCTTTATCGACAGTTTTGTATTCATTTTGGCCCTGAGTTCTTATTATGCATATTTCTGTGCCATTACGGTGCTATTCTGAGTTTTTCTATTTTCAGGATGTTCTCCTTTTAGGAAGAATTCATCAATATTCACGTCTTCGTATACGCACACAAGTAAATCACATTACTTGCGAACCTTTCCTCTTTTGTCAAATTGTTCTATGGGAGATTAAACAATCAAGTAAGCACTTTTTGGCTGTTTTGAAGTATCACATTGTTAAGGCATAAAATCCCACATCGAATAAAGATGAAAAACATTGATCAATTTATAAGGGACTGAGCTACTCCACTTAATAAAGTTGACGTTTTAAGATGAAAGCCCAAATTTTAACACGGTATCGAAGCCCGTTAAGCTCCAACGAGTAATTTGATCCGATTAAGACTAAAAAAAATTGAGCATACGAATTTCAAAATTGGTTTACTCAAACAAGTCACCATCTTGCGGGGGCATGTTAAGGGATAAAATTTCACATCGAATAAAGATGAAAAACATAGACCAATGTATAAGCGTTTGTGCTACTCCTCTTAATGAGGTTGACCTTTTAAAATGAACTCCAAATCTTAACACACATTAATCAATAATTCCATTTATACACAGAAAAAGACACACCACGATATCCATATTTTCCAACTTGTTTTGATTCTTCTATTGCCTTTTTTGATTTTTTATCCTTTTTGTTTATCTGTGATGATTCTATAATGCTTTCTTGATATACCTCAAAAATGCTGTTTTTTATAGCATAAGCTTTATGTTGAGATCATTTCCAATTCTTTTTCTACCAAGGGATATGTTGGCAACAAATCAGCTGTCTTTCCTCTACAATTACTTGGCTATGATGTGGACCCCATCAATTCTGTACAGTTCTCAAACCACACAGGCAAGCTGCTTATATCACTTTGTTCAAACAGTCTGACACCTGAAACACGGTGCGAGGTCATCTGTGAATCTGTACATGATCAGGCATGTTGCATTAGATGTATACAGATAATTTTGTCATTACTCCAACCGAGTTTTGTGCAGGATACCCATCTTTTAAGGGCCAGGTTTTGAACGGAGACCAACTTTGGGATTTAATAGAGGGTCTTGAGGCTAATGATCTGTTATTCTATACTCATATACTGACAGGTATCTCAAAAGCCCTCTAAAAAATGCTAAACCAGTATTGTACATATTAGTTGGAAAAACTTCAATTATCATTGTTATCAAATCAATTTCCGTAAAATTGGGTCCACAGCCTTGTATTTTGACAGAAAAATGATGGTAAACACCATAGTTTTCTTTCCCTGATGTTCAGTTTATGCTCATTTTTATAATTTGGAGACATTTTTTTTTCATTTCTTAAAAGGCGAATTTAATTTAATATTTTGATTTGTTTACTCTCTTCCTTGTTCTTTCTAATTCTTAATGGCTTATTGTAGGTTATATTGGTTCTATCTCCTTCTTGAACACTGTACTAAAAGTCGTCGACAAGCTTAGGTCTATCAACCCAAAACTTACATATGGTAAGGCATTCAGGATTTTGTATTCCTAATTTCTCATATTGATTTGAGCTTCTGCTACTTTTTATATTAGTAAATATAAGTTGCATGTGAGTAAATACTCTTTTATTCATCTTTTGTTTTCTTATTTATGGGTTTGGTTGGGGGCAGACGTCTTTGATCCTGATCATGCATAAAAAATTGGAGCCCTTAACCATTTATATTAGTTACAGAACTAAAAAATATTTATATTTCATAGTGTGGATCTTAATGTATTTTGCTTCTAACACTACATGCTGTATATTCAGTCTGTGATCCAGTGTTGGGCGACGAAGGAAAGCTTTATGTCCCTCAAGAACTGGTTTCAGTATATCGCGAGAAGGTACTTCTTACTCTTCCATTTGGAAGTGGATGTTCCTTTAATTAATGCATTAGCTTGCTTATAGAGGGCGGACCTGGTTTTCTCCATCTTTCTTTCTTCAAATGGTCTTGATAGCAATGGAGTCATGCCTGACAGCTTGAATTCCTAGGTTTGACTGATTCCAATCATAAAAGCATTGAAATCATATTGTTTATTTCATGTTTTATGTTTTGAACTCTATGTGCACATGGAAATGCACTATTCAAGTTCAAAATAAACATTATATTTGTTCTCGTAGGATATAAGATGCTATTTTCTGAACTTAAGGCCTTATGTCTAGCAATTTTCTGCATTATTTCTTGGCAATGTGAAATAGATATTTCCCAAATCTTAATTATTTTTAATAGAAAAGGAAATGAAATAGAAGAAAATACAATCTCAATTTAGAATAAAATCTTTTATTTCCAAGTGCATAAAACAACATGGAATGATGTAACTCAAAAGTATTTGAATCATTGCCGCCCTTTATAGTTTGACTTTGGAGGTGGTTTTATCAATATAGCTGACTCTAAATAATGATGGGATAAGACTTAGTTCAATCGAGTTGTTAACTTTCATTTATTTATTATGTTAAACCAATTATTAAATTTTCTGATGGTTAACGCTTTAACGTGCTGCTTCAAAATAGGTTGTCCCTATTGCTTCGATGTTGACTCCTAATCAGTTTGAGGCTGAACAGTTAACTGGTTTAAGGTATCATTCCATCTAAATAGTACCTAACAAGTTATGAAGCTGATCGAGTATAGTTGTGTTTCTGTGAGGATATTCTTGTCTCAATCTTGTTAAATTTACTGCCTGTTGAAGTTGGCAGCCTAGTGTAAACAGAACAGCAATTTTGTGCTGTATTTATGAAATATGTGAAGTTGCTATTTTATTTACACATATTTAATGAGAGAATCTTTATTTATTCTTATTACCATGGGTACTTTACTGAGATTTGAAGCAAAAGCAGCACAGTAAGAAATGACTTCGGCAGTGTAGTTAGGATCACGAGGGTCGAGCATAACTAATCATTGATGATTTGAAGTTTGTATATCTAAACTGTTGTTGGACTGGGACCCACACTCTTGCTGCTGTGTGGTCCATCTGTCAAATTGCAGTATTATAGATGGTTTGTTCGTTCTTCTTTATGTTAATACAAATTCAGATTCTAAATGTACTTGTATCATGATGGAGAAGTCTTACTACATGGATGTATATTTTTGCAAAATCATGATGCGGCGTTTTTACTGTGCAATTTTTGTCCGTGCCATTATCTTAGCCCATGTTGCCTTATATGGTGGGTTTTGCCTGTCTCAGGATCACATCTGAACAAGATGGTAGGGAAGCTTGCAACATTCTTCATGCTGCAGGACCATCAAAGGTTTGTCTTCATGCTTGAACTTTAGAAAATTAGTTTCAAATTGGTTCCCAAGCCTTTTACCTAATGCAATATTTTTTGTCTTGATATTTTCTTTCCTCTTCAACCTGCTTTTTAAAGTCTTTCTCCTCCTAAATTTAATTTCCTGTCGTTGAATATGTCATGATTCACTTGTAACAAATATCACATTCTGAATCAGGTTGTTTACAATGTGCTTCTTTATATTATGGTGCAAGTTGAGTTATGCAATTTCTTTAATAATGATAGACCGTATTGTTTTGTTTTGTGTTTTTTAGCAACTTATCACGTGGAAGGATGGCCTCAAGTAATAAAATAAGACTTCTATTTGAATTGTTCACTGATCATTTACTCTCCACAGCGTCCTTTTCCTTTCTTCTTGGCGATAAAGTTTCAAGCGACTGGTTTTTTCAAAAATAATTTAGAACAAATCATCTAAAATTTAAAGTGGGTGGTAAACTCGGCTTCTTTTTTTTTTAATCCCAGATTGCTGCTTTCATAAATCACATAGACAACTTTCCCGATTATGCCATAAAATAATGAAGTTTATTGAAGCACAAGCAGATCTGGATTTATTAGCTTGTCTTCATGAATTAGACATCTCTTCCTAATCTGTTTAATCTTAATTACGCAACGTCAATAATGGATGTCATAGGTTTGTAATATGTATCTCTAACTATACTTCTGATTGTTGTTTCTATGAACGAGTGTGATGTTAAATTAAAGGCAAATTTTCCTCTTTTTAACTTTTAACCATTTCAACACAATAAGTGAGACTTTTAGCGTAAAGAAAATACAGACAATAATTTTGTGGGAATCTGTCAATTGGTTGCTGTGTTCACTATCTCTGATCATCAAGTTCGTTTGTTAATTTGTCATCTCACGTGTGATGATGTTATAAAAAATGCAAACATCGTTGTAGTTTTTATTGATACAATATTTCAAGAAGCTCAGCCTTATCAGGCATCGATAATCCAAGTTGCTACGAGATTTGAAGGATTTATGGAATAGCAAGAGAAAAACTAAAATCATACAGTTGTATTTAGTTTCATATCTGTCTAAGATTTACAACATTTAGGATCATATTTCAGGTTGTGATTACAAGCATAAACATAGATGGCAATCTTCTCGTGATTGGCAGTCATCAGAAAGAGAAGGTATGAAAACGAGTCTTGCAAATAGATATTACAGTATCCATTTCAAGAAAAATAAGATGGAGTAAATATTTTACCTAGTGTTCATCACAAGCTAACTCTTCTTTGTACATTGTTCCAGGTCTTTATCAATGTTCGCTTTGGGATTATTTACTTTTTTATCTTGGTACAGTGATTCTAGGTTTTGATTATTACGCTTTTCTACTGTTGTTGAACTTCAATTTTTTTTAGGGTCAATCACAGCAGTTCAAGATTTTGATTTCCAAAATTCCTGCCTATTTCACGGTATGCATTTGTTTCCCTCGTGAACCTTCTGCATATTTTTCATGTCTATATCTATTTAATTATTTATCATTTTGAAGAGTGAACCAGCTATTGTTGAGCTCTTCTGCTCTAGGTTTGATAGAAATATGTCATGTTTTCTTAGAGCTCCTAAGTAGAACGGCATTGAAATGTTGTCAAGAGAACATTTTTAGATTCTAGGTGCTGGACCTGACAAGTATTCTATGTTTTTCATTCGCAAAGTTGTAAGGATCTTATTACCTTTGCTTCCTTGACACGTGGCTGATATGGATGCGGAGTGCATTCGACTGTTGAACATACTGACTTATCCACATGCAAATATTTTTTTATCCTTTATGACAGATATTACTAATTAAATGACATTGCTTGCTAGCAGGGAACAGGAGATCTAATGACTGCACTGTTGCTAGGATGGAGCAATGTAATGCTTTAGCAAAATTAAATTATGTCCTTGAGCAACTTTGTCATGTATTATTAGTGATTTCTTATTCTAGTTCTCCCATGTTATGCAGAAATATCCTGAAAACCTTGAAAAAGCAGCAGAACTGTCTGTATCAAGCTTGCAGGTATGAATACTTTGCTGATTGCTGTTGTGATGCTGTTGCCAAATATATTTATTCAAAGCTAAGATACATTATTCAATAACTGTGATATTATTTTCCGTGAACATCTTGATAATAACTTGTTAAAAAATCAACAGTTTGAATGAACGGGTTATTAAAGAACCTGCCATTTTTATAGATCGAGACTTTGGGTGATCGACCTTTAGCCTGTTGTTTAGCGAAAAAGACTCCCGTGAGTTGGTTTGGTATAATAGATAAAACTAGCTCCTGGGATTTCTTGGATCTTCGAAAAGACCACTTTGTCAATTTCAGTATGTTCTTTACTCATTCCTCACCGGAAAAATATACTCCGGTTAATGGATCAAGAGTTAGGAGGGGGGAGTCGGATACAAGAAGTATAAAATAATCCATGGCTAATTAATCTTTTACTTGGATCTTGGTTTTCTAAATGGTGGCCTGAGATGGAATTGTTTGTTGCAGGCGCTTCTGGCGAGGACATTAAATGACTATATGAAGGCTGGACATGATTGCCAATCGAGCAGTTTGGAGATTCGATTGATTCAAAGTCAAGACGATATTCTCAACCCAGAAATCAAATACAAGGCTGAGAAGTACAACTAAGTTGTGATATTATTGTTTATGCCAATTATAAGATACATTCAATAAAGTTGCCAAGTTTAATGGCATTTTAACATGACTATGACGTAATCAAAACTATACAACTAGTTCATTTTTTTGATCGGTCATATACAACTAGTTCTTTTGTTGGTTGTAACATGCATTTGATTTTATTTTAGTTTTTGATCTGATATAGTTTTTGTGAAGGCTGAATACATTTACTTTACATTTTTTTTACAAGTGCACCCGTAATTTTTTACACATTGTCATACTTATGTCTCTAACTTATTTTTCATAACATTTAAATCACCAACCTTCTATTAATCAGTATTTGTTGTACCTGGCGACGGTTTTCGTCCTAAAATTCCACGAAGAAAGTAAAAATACTTATTTTTTTCTCCTGTTTTGCATTAAAAGAAAAAGGAAAAAAAAAGACAAAGTGCAATTGAATATCTGTCTCATTTTAAAATTTGCAAAAGAATTTTTGGATAACTATCATTAAGTATAAAAATGTGATTAGAAAAGAGATATATAAATGGCACAATTAATAAATTAGACATCTTTAATTTAAAGTAGTCTATTCATTCAAATTATGATGTTAATATAATCACCTTTTAAAAAATGAGTCAAATGAGAGTTAAATATTTCAATGGCCATTGAATTTTGCACCATATCACAATTACATCTCAGGCCACCATTCAGAAATGAGAAAACCAACTTCGCACAAGGATAAAATGACATTATATTATGTTATTCACTCAATCTTGTTGCGTTTTATTTAATTTACAAAAGTATACTACATCCGTCTCACAAAGATATTCTTGTTCTCATTTTCACAAAAAATTAAGAAAATGTAATTAGTATATTCGAAAATATAAATTTTTTCTTACATTTTTCCTAATATACCCCTATACTAAATAATTGTTTAAATGAAATAGTTCCAACGGCTTGTTAATAACAAAACACATTAAATAGGGTTATATTAAAAAAAAATAAAAAAAAAATTATATTCTCAATAAGAAATGTGACCTATAATTTATGACAGACAAAAGAGAAGCAAATCAATCTTTATGACATGGAGGGAGTAGGCATAAATACTCGTAGCTTCCGTGGAAGGCACCTGCGAAATCCATGCACAATGTTTCACTACTACATGTTTGCATGTTAAGATATTTTCCCGAATTGGCATTATCAATTCCCAATTTGAAACCATAAAGTCCCTAAATTTGACTCGACTTCGAAACGTACGATCTATTTTACATTCTTATTTTTATACTCCATTTGAACAACTTTATGTTGCAAAAGTTCATCATTTTGTATATTTTATAGATCCCGATGAAACCATTATCATATTGCAGCTTTTAAGTTGAACTAATTAAAATCTATGAAAAGCCCAGACCCACAGATATTAGAACCAAGATACAAGAAATCAATTCAAGT
>CAIGRS010114035.1:0-10833 GCA_903798395.1 Fraxinus floribunda
ATGTGGGACAAACCTTAACTTTTTTAGCTTTCCCACCAACAAACTCCTTTCACATGGCATACTTTGAGTTTCAATTTCTCATTCATCCGAACATAATTTTTGACAAGCAAGTATATGATTTCGATGTACTCACGGAGGAGAACACAAATCAACTTTCATTTTTCAAAATAGCCAACCGAGTCACGCTCAAAATTAGTGCCAAAATCAGCCCTTCAACTCAAATTTTTTCCAACAAAAAGTTGATTTTCTCCAACTCCCCAAACTGTGTATCTAGGAATCCAACAAATCTTGATTAGAATCAAATCTAAGTCCCCGTTTGTCAACTATTATTTTAAATGTGCTCTCTCTCTTTCAAACTCATTTCAACCACGTAATCTTACAATAAAATATTTTGAATGTAAATTCAAAACTTATACCTACTTTTTAATCACACATTATTCAAAAATTCACTATTCTAATTTCTAAAACTCATTTTTATTGAATAATGATAGACAAACATGGACTAAATAAATCAGTGAATGTTAATTAGGTTTGTTCAGGAATGATTTCCAAAGTACCGGTGCTTAATATACAATAGGTGGCACAAGAAAATGATTGGTTACAAAACTAACACATGATGCTTTATTATAAACGCCCCTGTTTTTGAGCATATCCCCAAGTCGGGACAGGCATCATCTATATAAATATTGACTGGATCTTACGTGCAATCATTCAATTTTACATGTTACTGTCAAATATTTTTCATCATTCACATGGAATTGACTCAAACATCGATTTCCTCTCCAACAATACAGTCAATGTCAAAGGATTTTGTAACAAAATTTTTGATAAAAATTGATGAATTGTTTGATTAAACATAGTTTGGCTAACGAGCAGACTCTGAATTAAAAACGCAACTTCAGCCAAAAAAAAAATAAAAAATTTGACGAGTCACGAGCAACTCTTGAGCCGGTTCGGCTTGTGAAACCAAGGGGTTGAGCTTGTGGGGTATTCGAGCTAGAATCTGATTGAGTGTTCGTTCCATTTAATACCCCTAGATGAATATGATAGTGCAACGAAATATAACGCAGTATTTTGGGGTATTACCAATGCAACATTTAAAATATTTTAAGTGTAAGACGTCATTAAAATAATACAATATAGTAAATACACACTAAAGATTATACACATTAAAAGCCTGATGGAGCCCCATTTTTTCGCCTAAACTGCATTTTTGAATAGTATTTTGATGAAGATTGTGTGATTAAAAAATAAGAAATTTTTTTGAATTTATATATAATATTATTTTATTGAAAATGAGGGAGAGAAAAATATATTTTAAAAATTATAGAGACCAAACATGTGTTAAAACAACAAGAGCCCGACATTTTTTATCAGCTATCGTAAACCGCCAATAAAATTTAAATACGTTGATGAAATGATCCGTCAAAATCTAGACATATTATCGAGATCTACGAAATTGATATACGCCACTCTTGTCGGGACAAATTAATTAAGAAATAACAACGTTAAGTAAATAAAACCCCACGTGGAAGTTTATTAGTTGGGTGATAATGCAATTACATTAAAATAAACAAACGTATTTTCACATTTTATTAGTTAGCCATTATGCAACACTAAGAAAAAATAATTTGTTAACCATAGGGCTGGCCCATAAATCCGAAACCGCGGATCCGACCCGATTTGTTAACCATGGGGTTGGGCCCATAAATCCGAAACCGCGGATCCGACCCAACCCAACCCGATCAGGTTGGTTCAATTTTAATTTAAAAATGAGATGGGTCGGATCGATTCACAATTTAAACATTTTCAAATCGACCCAACCCATTTATCTGCAACCCTATTACCCTTAAATTCTCCCAGCTTCAAAACCTCCTCCCTCTAGGCGATTCTTCATAACACTAATTTTAATTTAAAAATGAGTTGGCTGCCATTGGGCTCACCGGAATGCTTAGTTCACTACAAGGAAGAGTTCAAAATCGAGTCTGTCGGGTTCCTAAAATCTGTCCTTTCAAAGTACGAATCATCTTCTTCAATTTCAACTGGGTTTGAAGGCCTTTATGCATCTGGGCTGTTAGGTATTGCCTTCGGGATTCTGTCGATGGTGGCAACTTTGGCCGCGGCGGTGCCTGCCACCATGGTGACGTGGATCACTGTGGTTGTCCTGTTGACTTTTTGTGGGAAGCCCACAAGGGATCTGGTGGCTGAGCGGCAAGAAATTGACAGGTGAAATCACTGTTTCGTGATTAAGATTTCAATCAAAAAAGGGAATGTTGTTGCTGCATTTTGTGCTGTTTTTGGGTATTTGCACTTGTGAGAAAGAGTAGGGATTTTGAGGAATGAGATTCATTGTATTTTGTGCATATTTATTTTTTTTCTTGGAATTTGATTTGAACCAGAACACATGCCACTCTTCTTTGTTCACCTCATTGCCATTGGGGTAAATGGTAATTGTGTTTCTGCTATTATTTCATTGAACCTGACCCGATCCGAACAGGGTCGAGTCGGTTCGTGGAAGAGTCCAAAATAGAGTCGGTCGGGTCGGGTTTCCTAAACCCAACCCATTCTGACCCATTACCCACCCCTAGTTAACCAAATGACTATGATAAAAAGACGGATACTTGAGAACTAAGTGACTGTATGATTGAATTTATTTGGGAATAATATGTTATGAAATCATATTTTTTTTAAGAACGCATGGTTAAAAGTAAGAAAATTTTATTAATTTATATGTAGAATATTTTATTGTGTGAATGTGTGGTAGAAAAATGATACTGTATCAAATAATTTAATTTTTTACAAGATGACAAATAGAGCCCAATCTCAACTATTCTTAAAGCTACATTGATTTGTAATTTTTATTTTAAACAATAATGATAATTATAAAACAATATAATGCATAAAAATGTTATATATAGAGTGAATAATTTTATATATCATAAAGTAAAATGTTCCTACTAATTTAATTTACACTTATTTTTTTTTTTTTTCAATTTTTAGATTTTGGAAACAATTAGGTTATGTTAGGGAAAATTAGATAATCAAAGTAAATCAATCAAAACCGAAGGCCCGTGTTTACACGATTTTCTTAAATCGAATTCACCACTTCACCGAGTACAAGATGTTATGATCGGTGTTCGATTCTCAGGATACAATTGGTTGTCGGTTCACGCTGCACTATGTTAACCGCCTACGAACTAGCTATGATTCACTCTATCTCTCAAAAAAATCAAAAAAGAAAATCTTAGACCCGGAAAGGAAATTTGATAATAGAAGGAAAGTTTTTTTTTTTTTGTTCTAACCGAGGGATCACTCCTATTTATAGCACTAGAGGAGGAGCATGGCTATAAATGACATTGAAGATGATTTCAGAACTGAAGAGGAATGGCCGACTGAAACTAATTTTCATTCACTTTTTGAAACTGAAGATAAATGGCACTAAAGGTTGAAACTGATCACTAAAGGCTGAAACTGAACCTGATCAGTTTCTATTCATCAGTTTGTTTTCATTCATTTTCCAACAATAAGTTGATCTAAAACTTCATATTTGGGAGATTTCCATTCTAGAACTTTTCAATTTTATTGCACACTGTTTCTCAATAGAAGAAACCATCCACTTCAGCAAAAATGTCACAATTTTGTTGAAGAAACTGTTTTACTTAGTTTTGAGCAAAGAAAAAATAAATAATTAAGAGAACAAAATAAAGGAGTAAAAATGAAATTGACAAGAAATAAGAAAAGGAGAGGAGAGGAAAGGAAAGGGCACAAATAGAATTGCAATGGAGTTCCTCAATCTATGTATAAGTTGGTCTCTAACTTTTAAGTTAGCACATTTAAATTCTAAATCTTTCAATTATGTAATATATAGTGGTCCCAATAGACACAATCCATTTACTTCACCATTGTGATTTCCATTTTTTCTTTCACACTATTATAATCTTATTTTTAGTAAAATAAATAATGGATAAGCAAAGATAGTGGACAAGGGCGACTTAATGGCTAAACCAAGGGGCAGAGGTAATCAAACTGTAGGGTAAGTTAGGGATGGCAACGACCCTCTTTCCTTTCCAGTCTCACTCAAGAATTTCGAGAGGCAGTGGACGATGGAAGGTTAAAATACTCCAATTATTTCCTATGTCTCTTACTATTTTTAAGAAACACTATTTAAATTAAAATATAAAAAATAAGAGTCAAGACGAGAAATCATATATTTCGTTCCTACTCAATCCTTCAACTGAACGAACATTTTGCCATCTCTAGGGAGCAAGGTTAACCATACTAAGGGTGTAGGATGAGAAGGGGAAGTATGTGCATTTTCTCAATTTCGTCTGTTGAACACATTATCAAAGTTATTACTATTTACCTATTTTACTATCAAACTTTGTTACTCTGCATGGTTGGCACGTTATATTTTAACGGAAGTGAATTTCCGTCTATGGGGAAATATGATTTAACAAAAGTTAAAGGTAACAACTTTGAGGGGTAGCTCAATTGGTCAGACTTTGAGTTTGCTCTCCAATGGTCATCAGTTCGAGTCCCCTTAGGGTCACTGAGGTGAGTACCCGACTGTAAACTTCAGGATCCCGTGAAATTAGTCAAAGTGCGTGCAAACTGATCCGGATATCCACGATTATCAAAAAAAAAAAAAGTTACAGGTAAAAGAACTAATATTCTACATTAAAGGTTGATGATCAACGTACTACTACTACACGGACCACACATAGATAATTACTTTTTTATTAAATGTGTGCGTTTTATTAAAAAGTTGATTTTTATCTCTTGGACTCACAAAAGCAATCAATAAATGATGTCCTCTATTTTATTTTATTAAAGCATTTCAGGTAAACAATTAATGAATAGGAGTGACAACAATCATTTATTGATTGTAACATCATCAATTATCGATAATGGAATTAAGCATAGTTCCCTTATTTGAAATCAAATTATTCCCTTATTTGAAATGAAATTACAGTGACTACTTGATTGAAATCATATTAAAGTCTAGTTATTCGATTGAACAAAATTGAAATACAAATACATGATTGAACAAAAGTGAAAGTATAGTTATCGTGAATGAAATTTACCTTTGACAAAAAAGGGTATAAACACATCCATCAACAAGCATTTACGGTAAGTTTTATAATTTTAATTTAAAATGTTGTAATAAGTATTCAGGGTGCATGATGAACTATTAATTGTTAGATGGACAGCACAAAAATAAGCGGAAAAAGCTAGGTGCATTGCACTTGATATTTAACTAGACAAAACTAAAGAAAAAAATGCCAAGTTTTTGAATTTCTTAGTTATTTGCTTATCCATTCAATTCAACGTACAAAAGAAAACTAAGAGGACATTCTTATTATGTCGTATTAGAAATGAAAAGGTAATGAGTAATGAAGAAGTGGGTAGATAAAAATAAGTTGTAGAAAAGCGAATAATACTTGTGAATTATATGAAATATATGAATACAAATTAATTTGACCAAAAGCATTTATAATTTAAACATTCCCCAATCATAGACTTAGCCACCGTTTAGTGGGGATTAAAAATCAGATTTTTATTAAATTTTAATAATAGTTGATGAAATGTGTGGTTAAAAAAATTCCAGATTGTACACCTTTGAGTCCGTGAGTGGAGGCGTCAAGCTTGGAGCTGTGGTGTGTGGAGCGGCGGAGGCCGTAGAGCCTGTGGTGAGTCCGTTAGTTGTGGTTCTGTGTAGGGTTAGTTTGGCGCTGCGCTGGAGTTGGAACTTGGACGGGCAGGGGCTGAGTGAGCCGCTGAGTTTTTGGGCTGGGCGCAGCTGGACTCTGAGCCTAGAGGTATCACTTATCAGGTATGTCATGGGTGCAGTCCCTGGACTGCGTATTTCTATGTTTTTTTGTATTTTTTATTAATTTGTGAATTGTGATACATTAGTAAATGAGAATTTATGGATGGTTGCAACTCCTGGACTGTGTATATTTATGTTTTTGTATTTTTTGACTTATAATTTTGAATTGTGTGTGTGAATTTGTAATTTGTTTGAGAATTTAGGGTTTTAGGAAATTAGGATTTAGGGATAAGTGTAGACAATTAATGGTGAAGATGTTTGGCTCAATTAAACCATTACTTACCATCGTTGATTGTTGACGTTGACCGGTCAACATCCGCCCTGACTGGGCTGGTGGGCTGGGTCCGCCACTAGTAGTAAGTTGATCTAAAACTTCATATTTGGGAGATTTCCATTCTAGAACCTTTCACTTTTATTGCACACTGTTTCTCAATGGAAGAAACCATCCACTTCAGCAAAAATGTCATATTTTTGTTGAAGAAACCGTTTTACTTAGTCTTGAGCAAAGAAAAAATAAATAATTAAAAGGAGTAAAAATGAAATTGACAAGAAATAAGAAAAGGAAAGGAAAGGAAAGGAAAGGGCACAAATAGAATTGCAATGGAGTTCCTCAATCTATCGCTTATGTAAGGTTAAAATACTCTAATTATTTCCTATGTCACTTACTATTTTTAAGAAATACTATTTAAATTAAAATATAAAAAATAAGAGTCAAGACGAGAAATCATATATTTCATTCCTACTCAATCCTTCAACTGAACGAACATTTTGCCATCTCTAAGGAGCAAGGTTAACCATACTAAGGGTGTAGGATGAGAAGGGGGAAGTATGTGCATTTTCTCAATTTCGTCTGTTGTTCATTATCAAAGTTATTACTATTTGGGTCGTGCTACGTGTACATTAAGGTGTACATAGCCGTGTCCATTATTGACACGGCTATGTACACCTTAATGTACAAGTAGATTAATCCAAAACAAAATATAATGTACAAGTAGATTAATCCTTACTATTTACCTATTTTACTATCAAACTTTGTTACTCTGCATGGTTGGCACGTTATGTTTTAACGGAAGTGAATTTCCGTCTATGGGGAAATATGATTTAACAAAAGTTAAAGGTAACAACTTTGAGGGGTGTCTCAATTGGTCAAGTCTTGAGTTTGCTCCCCAATGGTCATCAGTTAGAGTCCTTTTAGGGCCACTGAGGTGAGTACCCGGCTGTAAACTTCAGGATCTCGTGAAATTAGTCGAAGTGCGCGCAAGTTGGTCCGAACATTTACGATTATCAAAAAAAAAAAAAAAAGGTTAAAGGTAAAAGAACTAATATTCTACATTAAAGGTTGATGTTCAACGTACTACTACTACATGGACCACACATAGATAATTACTTTTTTACTTACTCACTATCTCTTTTTCTTCTTTTTATTTTGTGGGTGGGGGCCTGTTGGCTGTTGCTTTCGGGCCAAGGAAATAAAGGCTGACCTAGTATTTAGAGGCATATGCAGCCGCAACGGGGTAAAGTAAAATATCCAATTTGGTTAAATAAGGTTAAATTTGGTTTGAGCCAATCGAAGCAACTGTCTGACAAAGTAAAGACCAATTACCTTATCCGTCCTTAAAGTTCCCTAACGGGTAACGACTTTACCTGTCGACCTAATCATGTGTTTTGATCCCTTCATTATTAATTATTTACACTTGCACCAATTAAATAAAATGATTTCAACAAGTGCGCCGAAATTCTAAATAAATAAACGTGAGATGAGAATAAATTGATAGCACTCGTGAATTTTTTAAAATACGATACGAAAATAAAAAGTAATATGAGTTTTTATGTTTAATTTATAAGTATGAGCCAAATATAGACCATGTCTATTTCGTGGTGACTTCATTACATATTAACATCTAAACACATCGTCACTTTCCAAGTCCCAACTGACTGCTCGAGTTTTTTATGTCTTCGTTGATCAATTTTTACAAATATGTATTTTGACTGAATTATAACACGTTAAGGTAAATATACAACACTTGATGTAGGTTTTGCAATTTCCCATTCTCTCTTTCTAAGTAATGTCGTAAGAGGATAAATTTCATTTGTGGTAAGTATTAGATCACGTAATTGTGCTTTAATTTTATTTAACCAGATAACTACACTTTAATTTGATTTCAATCAGATAACTCCATCTAATTTTTATCTCTTGGACTCACAAAAGCAATCAATAAATGATGTCCTCTATTTTATTTTATTAAAGCATTTCAGGTAAACAATTAATGAATACGAGTGACAATAATCATTTATTGATTGTAACATCATCAATTATCGATAATGGAATTAAGCATAGTTCCCTTATTTGAAATGAAATTACAGAGTGACTACTTGATTGAAATCATATTAAAGTCTAATTATTCGATTGAACAAAATTGAAATACAAATACGTGATTGAACAAAAGTAAAAGTATAGTTATCGTGAATGAAATTTACCTTTGACAAAAAAGGGTATAAACACATCCCTCAACAAGCATTTACGGTAAGTTTTATAATTTTAATTTAAAATGTTATAATAAGTATTCAGGGTGCATGATGAACTATTAATTGTTAGATGGACAGCACAAAAATAAGCGGAAAAAGCTAGGTGCATTGCACTTGATATTTAACTGGACTAAACTAAGGAAAAAAATGCCAAGTTTTTTGAATTTCTTAGTTATTTGCTTATCCATTCAATCTCATTCAATTCAATGTACAAAAGAAAACTAAGAGGACATTCTTATTATGCCGTATTAGAAATGAAAAAGTAATGAGTAATAGAGAAGTGGGTAGATAAAAATAAGTTGTAGAAAAGTGAATAATACTTGTGAATCATATGAAATATATGAATACAAATTAATTTGACCAAAAGCATTTATAATTTAAACATTCCCCAAGCATAGACTTAGCCACCGTTTAGTGGGGATTAAAATCAGATTTTTATTAAATTTTAATAATAGTTGATGAAATGTGTGGTTAAAAAGTTGTGGATCTTATAAAAATATGTGGATAAAATTAGTTGTTGACTTTAATTTAGATAAAATTTGAATTTCTAATTTGTATCAAACATGGGCTTAATCTATTTCTATCATACCCTGTCGTTAGACCTTAATCACACCCTATCTCGCATCCAAGGACGGATTTAGTAGGGAAGGGGGGCGGTGACCGAGCTTCAGCCCCCCAGCCCAATAATTTTTTTGGTTGAAAAAAAAAAATTATGTAAAAAAAAATTTTCTAGTGTAATTTTTTATTTTTTTACGTATTAGCCCAACCTGTAATCCGTTCCTGCTTGCATCCAAATAAGATAAACACTTCTCAAACATAGACTTAATCTGTATCTATCATACCGTGCAGTTAGACCTTAATCACACATATCTTGCATCCAGATAAGATAAACACTTATCAGACGTAGACTTATAGTGTGTTTGGTGCATATTAAAATGAGAGAATACATTTTGTTGAAGTGATGTAATGAGGAATATGTGGTTGAAAAAGAAGGAAAAATTATTGATGTGATGGAAAATATTATTTTATTAAAGAATGTGTGGTGAAAAATGAGTAGAAGAATAAGAATGAAAAAAATAATGTGAGTCAAACAGGGAAAATCAAGCTTGGGGTACAGGAACCCCCACCAATACCTCACAATGGGGGGTGGGTGAGATTTTTTTGACAATTTTTTATTACCATGAATCCCGCATAGAGCCCACCCATGTGAGTGTAAGTAAAAAGTCTGAAACCATTTTGAATACAGTGCCTTGTTTGAGTCACATTATTTTTGTCATTCTTAATTTTATATTCATTTTCAATTACACATTTTTCAATAAAATAATTTTTTTTTNGTTATAGAAAAAGGGCAATACAATGTTGTCGTGTTGCGCGGCGGCACATGGTAAGTAGGTAAATGTCATGTGGGTAGCCGCTCGTGTAATGCCACGCGTACAAATTACAAACAAGCTGCGAATGAGTTAAATAAGTTGGAAGTTCAATTGCGTGTAGACTCGGCCGCGCCTTGTGGCACATGCGTTTTAGACGTATCCTCCACGTGCTACCAATATTCTTAAGACTATCAAAATACCTTAAATTATCATTTTCCTTTTCTAAGAATCCAAACTGGGCTTTGCTGTAATAATTACGTCTTCATTCGATAGAAATTCAATGTATTAAACAATCACCGACTTAGAAAAAATAAATAAGAGAGATCGAGTCAAAGAATCAAATAAAAGTCCAACGCGTAATAAAAATAAATATAAATTGATTAATAAAAATAAATTTAGGAGGTGAAACTTGAAGCTATCATTTTATGGAACCAATATTTTTTGTTGTTCACTGATGCATTTTAAAAGTGAACGGGCAAGCTTTGTTGGTTATTTTAAGGGAATTTACGAAAATTAAAGATTTGGCATTGAAAAAAATTAAATAGATTAGACAATAATAATAAGAGAAGATAATAAAGAAAAAATAAAGATGATCAAAACCCAAGTGTGTGATTTTATTATATACATTGACCGATATTCATAGTGTTTTAATGAGAATTATAATCCGAATATACCTTTTTAGAGTAAATAAGATTTATCTAAGTATCTGATAAAATTAAACAATAACCAATAAATATTCTATAGTGCTACAACACTTCCGTTGGATGACTATCTGCGTAATAATTGTCTCGTTAAAAACTTAATTTAACAAAAAATTATCGGGGTAAAAATATCAAACGAATGAATAATGTACAAAAATAATTCAACAAAATTGACAAAATGATGTCTCATTAAAACTTGTAAAAAAAATTTAATGGTACAACATGAGGGACGGAAAAAGAATACAATTACTCTCCCTAATTTTAATAAATGAAAATCATTTTATCGAGTTATTCACGTCTTTTATGCCAATTTCTTCAATATCACAAATATAATGAAGCATGTTTTGTGTCTTGTCATAACCTTCAACCAATATCGTTTTCATACAAGATATTTATTCATCCCTAT
>CAIGRS010114060.1:0-12072 GCA_903798395.1 Fraxinus floribunda
CCCGAGTCCGAGCATCATAGGCTAGTATATGAGTTGGAGAAGGGCCTCAAATCTTTGTACGCTTGCCTATTTTGTGCATAGTGGTTCACATCTTTCCGTACTTAGGATCCTTAGTCCAATAATAGAGTTAAAGCTAACCTGACTGTAATTTATTTTGTTAGACGTGCCTTGTGTAATGCTGCCTCTCAGGTACATTTGAATCTGCTTCAGCCTTTGAGAAACTAAAAAATTGTGTGCTTATTTTTATGCAGGAATTGATTGTTATTGATGATCTATTATATGCTTTGGTCGGAATCGAAGGAAGATATATTTCAATCAAGAGAGTCCGAGGAAAGGACGATAGTATAATCTTCCAAGTTGACTCATCTATGGATTTGGCGCTTCAGGTAGAAATTTATCTTTTTTATCCCAGGTCTTTGTGTTTATCGGCTGCAGAGCGTTGCTATTTTTGCAAAATATCTGAGTGAGGATTTGAAGTTTAGAGAGATGATTGATTTTGAGGGGCATTTGATGTGGCGTGAAGTTTTAGGCTGTGTATATTTTAATTGATCGAAGATACCATTGCAGGACTCTGCAAAACGGATTTTTCCATTGTGTGAGAGCTACTTATTAATTAGTCAGTTTGTCGAGTCGAGATCCCAGTTCAAGACTGGCCTCGTCAATCATGCTTTTGCAGCTGCACTAAGAGCACTCCTTCTGGTAGGTCTTGTCATATCACAAGTTCTATGATAAACTTTTTCTCTCTTTCCTTCAATAAATCTTTCTATAATTGTGCAGTAATTCTTAATGTTCTGGCATAGCATGCTTCAGAAAGCTTGGATTAGATATTGATTTACCATTGTTGGTAGTCATGTGTATCATATCGCATATTCACATGAATGTGGGTGTAGCATTAGCAGAATGTGTTTACTCCTGCTAATAGCTGTTCATAACCTCAAGATTGAAAATAAATAAATGCAGATTACTGTTACTCATGGGTTTTAATAGAATGTTATCTTTAGAAAAGTTCAGTTTGATGAATGAAAGGGGAAGGTATGTTAAATATTTTGTCATGTTTTATGCATCCATCAGAAATGGAAAGGTTGCTAGTATTTTTCTCCCTTTTTGCCCCATTTGTAGCCATTTTTAAATATTATTGAGTAAAGTAATTTAGTTTTCCTTCTGCTTTCCCCTCTCACACTCAACTAGTAAGCTGTGGGATGGACTGATTATCTATGTGTTACTGGATGAAGTAATATAAGGGGGGAACTAATATTATCTTTTAATTTCTATTTTAGGATTACCAAGCTATGGTGGCTCAGCTTGAACATCAGTTTCGACTGGGAAGACTTTCTATTCAAGGATTATGGTTTTATTGTCAGGTCTTACTTGTGACATCCCTTTACTTTTAACAACTTGTTCCCACACGATGACCTTTATCTCAGCTTGTTATTTATCATTTATTACAGCCAATGATGGGCTCAATGCAAGCTTTGTCCATAGTGATAAAGAAGGCTTCAGCTAATAATTTTACTGGTTCTGCTGTTCTTAACCTCTTGCACACCCAGGTATGAGTTACATTGTCACTATCATTTAAGAGGTCTAATATCAATAGCTTAGTCAGTTGCCTTGATATTCATATATGTTGACTAAATCTTTCCTTTTCTAGGCCAAGGCCATGGCTGGCGACCATGTAGTCAGGTCGCTGCTGGAAAAGATGACACAATGCACAAGCACAGCATATCTTGGAATATTAGAGAGGTATTTGTTGCAATTAAAGCCTTACTAACAACAATGTTATGCACAAGAAACCTCTCTCTCTCTTGCCCACCTCCCCCCTTATTCACATGCACATCTATGATCATATATGTTATCGTGCTTGTGAAGATATAATTTCATCTTCAGCCATGGTTTCTTATTTTCTGCTATCAAACAAGAATGCATATGATAATATATGTTTATGTGGTTGAAGTTGGGGTTGGAGTTGATGATTCTCACTTTCCTTTTCCTCCCTGTATGTGGCTTGCAGTTTGCATATGATATTTGAATTCCTATCGTAATAATTGTATATGGAACAAGGGTTTTGCAGCAATTTGATGATGTCATAGTGGGGTAGAGATACGATAGATAAAAATAAATTATATTATTCGCAGCTGTTGTCTGCATCTAAATTATTACAGGAAACAGATTGAGAAAGGGATGCAGGAAACATCCATCAAGAATTTGGTGGTAGACAAAATTTGGTGTTAATGAAATCAAATATCTCTATACAGTGAAATTGATATTTAAAAAAAGAAAGTGTCATTTCTAAATCGTGTTTAATGAATTGTAGATGTAATGAGATTAAGCTAAGGTATAATAAGACTCGGTTAATGTATGTGAGGTATATGACAGTGTTTAACATTTATCTTCAAGGCTTTGCTGATCCATTGCCCAAATCTTCCTTTAAATTGCTAATGAAATACCCTATGTTCTTAAAAAATATATTTGCACCATCAATAGCAAATCTTATCTTTCGCACTATCACTTTGTCCCCTCCAGTCAATATTATTTCTCAAGCAAAATTATTTTTATTCAGGTGGGTCTATGAAGGAGTGATTGATGATCCTTATGGTGAATTTTTCATTGCTGAGAACAAGTCTCTCCAAAAGGTGTGGCCTTATTGTAAACCCAAGATCCATTGGACTTGAACTTTAGGAGCTAACCATGTTGAACTTTAAATAGGAAAGTCTGACTCAAGATTACGATGCTAAATATTGGCAACAACGTTACAGCCTGAAAGGTGACATCCCTAGTTTCCTTGCAAATGCTGCTGAAACAATTTTGACCACCGGGAAATATTTAAATGTCATGAAAGAATGTGGGCACAATATTCAGGTTTATTTCACGATTCTCTTGCAACTACAATATTTATTTGTCTTCAATATATGAATACAGGCTCTTGATCAAGCTGTTATCAGTAGGTCCCCATGGCAGAAAATTCAAAGTTGACAAGCGTTGGATCCAGTCATCATTATCGTGAGTGTATCAAAGCTGCTTATGATTTTGCCAGCGGCGAGCTATTAAATCTCGTAAAAGAGAAGGTGTTCATACCTTCTTTGTTTTGTTGACCACTGCAAGTGCTTTTAACTTATAATGTAAAGTTCCTTTTTTGATTATTTTTCTTTATGTTATTACCAGTATCACTTGATGGGAAAACTGAGGTCAATCAAACACTATCTTCTTCTTGATCAGGTATGGGCTACTCACAAATGAACTAATTCGGATTGTAACTCAAAGCTTATTTATATGTCATTAAGGTAGAGGTGGGATTTTGGAATCTTATGTGTACAATTGATATGCTGCAGAAAATCATTTGGTTTAGGTGAGTCATTGGGTTTACCAACTGGTTTGTTTGATATTAATTTAACTACTCAAATCACTAAGGTAGAAGATATGAAGTATGTTGAGTGGATCTGCCTGAGGATTGTGACCAAAAGCATGCTAGTGTTCTTGGAGATCTAATTACGACTTCAGTTGCAGGCTGCTAGGTCTTACGCATTTGCACAATCTTTTCCATTATATTTTTGTATAACTCCTTTATTCCTTTGAACTGAGGATGCGGAGAAATCTGTTGACCCATTTCATGGTGATGGGATTAATTAGAAGATGGAGGGACTATTCGAAATAATATTTAATGGAACACATAACCTGGACCTAACAAATCCGTTGAAGTAGAAATGTTAGCTAGTTGAAACTGACAAAGGCCACGAGGAGGACGAAGATGAGAAAAAGACCAGTTCAATATTTTATAGTTGACGGTATTATTCATCTTAATTATATAATAAAAGATGCTTGATGAACCAAGTAAGAGAGTGTTCTTGTGCATGTTTACTAGAATAGATTGGATATTTAAAATCAATCAAACTATAGAAATATTAAGCCAACAAGTCATATGAGTAAATTATAATAGAGGACGATTCAGTGTAGATTAATTCGTAATTCAACACCTTATATAATCAGTTCTGCTTAAATTTCAAGTTTATTGGGAATAAAGCTTAGTTGATTAGTACTCCTGCCATCAATTGCTAAACTTTCCATTTTGGGACATCCCAAAATTATCTACGTTTGAGAAAAATAAAGTATTTTTATGATACTTATCCATTTTTGTCGTCAACGGGAACAGTTTGAAAATAAAGACGGTTACTAGTATCACTTCAGTCGAGATGACCACATTGATACTCATCTCAAAAGTAAGCTTGGGATGTTGAGTGAGGCAGAAATAAGGGAAGCTACAGAAGACTTCTTTGCCTTTTGTGTTCTCTTTTAGTACGCAATTTAATGAAGGCCAATTAGGAAACGAGCAAACATTTTATTACATAATTTAATGAAGGTCAATTAGGAAACAAGCAAAATTTTGAGGGTCCTCTTTGAATATACGTGTTTTATCCGACATTCCTTAATCATTTTGGACAATTGTAGTCTCTGTATGTTTTATACTTGGTATTGGCTTCTAATGTTGGATCTGATTTATCGTTTTGGAGGTCATGACTTCTCAGTATATTGTTCGTATATATCTTATTAATATTTGCAGGGTGATTTTTTAGTTCACTTTATGGATATAGCTCGAGAGGAGCTCATGAAAAAGCCAGATGAAATTTCTGTGGAAAAGCTGCAGGTATAGTTGCTCTTGGTCACAAACTTCATGTAAAAAGAAAATTAAAACCCATTATCGTTTACAATTTCTTATACTGGTAAAAATTATCATGCATGTTTTCTTCCTGTTCAATAGTCCCTGCTGGACCTTGCATTGCGATCAACAGCAGCTGTAGCAGATCCCTTCCACGAGGACTTAACATGTTGTGTGGTCAGTGCTAAACTTTTTTCTAGTTAAATCACACACACAACTATATTTGTTCCATATGAATTGTAGAATTTGTCATTTCTCTTCCAGGAACAAACCACATTATTGAAAAGGTTGAGTACACTTAAAGATCTTGAAATCAGCCAAACTGTTTCCAGCAGTAGTGATTTAGAAGAACCAGTGAGCATTACAGGCTTGGAAACATTTTCTCTGAGTTACAAGGTCTGTATGTGGCATTCTGTTTCCTTTCCCTTTCTTTATTAATTCTTATTCCTGTCCTTTGGTCCCAGCAAATTTTATAGCTCTAACTCCTATAACGTTGTATTATTTGTGATTCAGCTGTTATTGATGATTTATTTCCTTGGATATGTTACACTTCAAAGCAACACAACTATCTTCTTTCACTTCTAGGATTAGTTGCTGTTAGTCCTTAATTTTTTCTTAACCAGTTCTCATGCTGAAAAATACGAGTTAGATGGTAACAATGTATTAACAAGATTTGCTATTAGTTACAGCAACCACTGGTCAAGATTTGAGGAAATTTGGTCTCTTCGAGTGGTTCTCCCTTTTGTAATTTAGTTTCATTAATTGTTATGGAAAGCTCATTTTTGTGTTTCAGGTTCGATGGCCATTATCCCTCGTCATATCAAGAAAGTCCTTAACAAAATACCAGCTGATTTTTCGCTCTCTGTTTCACTGTAAGCATGTCAACAGGCAACTCTGTGCAGCATGGCAACTACATCAAGTATGAGATGGGATCATTTCAATCTTTGGCCCTATAGCTTCTTTATTGTCCCCCAAAAATGGTCTGAAATATTATTTTCCATTTTTAGGGCCTCCGCAGACTCGACATGCAAGGGATAGCTATCTCCGTTTCATCTCTGCTGTGTCGTAATATGCTTAAGTTTATAAATAGCCTTCTGCATTATCTGACTTTCGAGGCAAGTCTTTCCTCACAATACTTTTCTTACAGTCTTTTTTCCCTTTGATGTTTTGGATGCTCTGTCTCTTTCTATTTTCTATCCATGGTAATGTATGAATGGTGCATGCTAGAGAACACAGTTTCCCCTTTCGTATTCCTTGTGGCCTGGATCTTGAGTTAATTTCCTATGTTACGGTTGATTTCCAATGTTGTAGAATAGTTAGTTTGTGGCATGTAGTAGCATTGTAGCAATGCAATATTCTATAGTTAAGCCTCCGTTTGGGAAGAATTTAAATGGTTTAATTCATAAATAGATACAAATGAGTGGTGTATAAGTAGATAGTAATTGTGGATCCATTGGAATGTGCAGTTGAAAATGAAGTTTGACAATTTATAAATGATCTATAAATCGTTGATAAATTGCCAAACGGAGGCTAAATGTGTTAATCTGATGAAAAATGAAGAATCTACATAATGATTTTTTTGCATTGATCTCATTTTAGCATTTTCCCTGAAATCTATTGCAAGACTAGGTTACGAATATTGTTTTCAATGCATTATGTCTTCTAACAGGTTCTTGAGCCAAATTGGCACGTGATGCATAACAGACTTCAAACTGCAAAGAGCATTGACGAGGTACGAAGAATGTGTTTTTTGACAGACTTCTTTAAGGAACAAAGAGGAACTAGTAAAAAACATTTTTATTTTTTTTTGCTATATGACACTTGTGTATATTCTAATCCCTTTTCATTTTGACGTATTCCATGAAGTAGGTTATACAGTACCACAATTTTTTCCTCGAGAAGTGTCTGAGAGAATGTTTGCTTCTTTCACCTGTTCTTCTCAAGGTTGGTCACGCTTATCACTTAATAGTTTGTCATGTAGATAAAATTTCAAGAGAAACTGTAAGAATTTTTTTTGTTTTTTTTTTAAAATTATACACCTTTTTAATTGTTTGACTCGTAGTTGAGTCATTGCTCTAAGTCCTAATATTGGGAAGGGATATAAGTTTTGGACTCTAAATTTCATTGCCACTCTTACCACATTCACTTTATCTAATGATGAATTCCATTGACGCAGAAGGTGGAGAGGATGAAACTGATTTGCCTTCAATATGCATCGGCTACTCAGTGGTTAATTACCTATTCAAATGACACTCCCAAGACTGATGGTTCTCCAAATGACAAAAAGTACAAGCAACTGAAACTAAGGATACCGTCTCGGATACAGAAAGTAGCTTCTGAAAATGCGACAGTCATTGAATCCATACTGTAATTGTTTACTGAGACCCTCCCTCTCTCACACTCTCTCCCTCCCTCTCTCTGACACACACATTAGTTAACGTACAAAATTTGCTGGAAATTTGAGAGGGAATTCACTCTCTCACACATTAGTTAACATGCTAAATTTGCGGGAAAATACAGAGGGAATTTACTCTCGTATTGCTTAACGTGCAAACTTTGCAGGAAATTTGAGAGGGAATTTACTGCTGAGCTTCGGAGTTTGGGACCAATCTTGAGCAGCAGTTCTCGTGCAGAGCCATATCTGACTCATCTTGCACAGTGGCTTCTTGGTGTGGGAAGGGACTAATATGTTAATAACTTTTTGGTTGATTGTAATGCATACAATACAACCTTGTACCGTGTAACTAGCATTGCATGTGTATATATACACACACATATTGCTTGGCATGGTGTCGTGCTTTACTTATTTTGGCGTGTGGATTGTGACTGACTCTTTATTCTGTACAAGAACCATTTTTTTGTTGCTGAAATTAGCAGCAAAAGTACTAGTGTTGGTGCTAAAGTTGGAGTTTTCTATTAGAGTTTGTTCTATACATTTATTGACTGCTCGTAGTATATACCTAGCATGTATCAATGAGCATCTATTGATATATGTGAAACAATTCTTTTCTTGAAACTATTTTCATCTGAGGTGATAATCTTTACTAAACTATCCACTGAACTTCTATTCAAATGCTTAGGACTGTCTGGGAGAAGATTGATAACCTAACCTCAACCAAATTCTAGAAAGAATGATTCTAATTGTTACACTTCTGATTTGGAAGGCTTGGCATTCGTTCAATATTTATTTTTTCACTGAGTAAACAATGTCATTCGTTTGGAAGAATGCATTAATATTTAGTTGATACAACAATATAATAAACAAGATTTAAAATTCCTTTTCTTTCTCNGGGGGGGGGGGGGGGGGGGATGTCAGCATTCATACTCGAGAGATATTTTGAACCAAAACTATGTAAATTAAATTTCAAACCTCTGAAGAATATTTTCCTACAAACTAGTACATATAGCTTACATAATTCCACCAATACCATACAATACAAAACAATTAGCAATTGTTGTTTAATTGCATCTTGAAGGTAAATATATTTCCTTACAAAAAACTAGCCCATACATTCTAAATTATTCAATAATATCACAATAAAATACAGTTTTCAAGAGATGTCTAATTGCAACTATACCACAAGCACAACGTACTAATGCACAAAGATGCGAGTATACCTTAATAAACCCAGTAATAAATTTGTTCTTTACAATGAATCATCCAATTTATTGCGTCTAATCGAAGCCTTCTGGTATCTGAGTTTTTCAATTTCCTTCTCCAGAAAATCAAGAGTTGTGTCAGTAACATGGTTTGGTGCACATCCAGCATCCAACATCATCTTTAAGAACTTATAAGCTTCCTTTAACCGACCAGCCTTGCTATGAACCTCGATGAGCGTATTATAAGTGACAACATCAGGATTTAGTCCACTGGTCTTCATCTGTTGAAATAGCTTGTTTGCTTCATCAATCCGGCCAGCCTTCCCAAGTGCATTAATTAAAGTATTATACATTACAATGTCAAGATAACCACCTTGCTTCAATAGTTTGTCCAGAACAGCGCAGGCGATATCTGCCCTTCCCATCTTTCCTAAGCCTTGAATTATAACATTGTATGTCGCTATGTCTGCAGGGCAAACAGTCTCACCCATGGCATGGAAAATACCCCAAGCCTCCTTGAAGTATCCTTTCTTGACAAACGTACTCATCATGGAATTGTAAGTGTAGCTGACAGGGTCAACACCCATATTGGTGAATATTTCAAATAACTTACATGATAAACTCAATTTTCCCTTGGCCAAAAATATAGATAAGTAGGTATTGACCATGTCGATGTCAAAAGAATCTAAACCTTTAGCCTCAACTCGTTCCCCCTTTGAAAGAGAGAAAGGTTGATAAGAATGACTTTTTGAGCCGATTTGGTTTGCCAGCAGATCCATATAGGGGGACGATGACCACTCGTCAGTTTCATCTACTTGTAGCTTGATGTCCTCTGCACTAAGCACAGCGTCATTTCCTGACCCAGCTAAATTTGTGTCCCTTAAAATCTCAGTAAAATCACCATTAGATGGAAACATGGGTGTAAAGTCCCTTGTTTTGCTCTCTGGATTTTTCAGTGAAGTCTCCATATTTGTTTTCCACTTAAGAATAGCAGGCACTAAATTCCCATCCCTAATGTGCTTCATAAGCCTCTCCACCCCATCCCATTGACCTTCTCGATGAATTGTAATCAAAAGTGACGTTACAGTAACCAAATCTACTTCAAATCCCCGGGCACCCATCTCTTCTACCAACTGCAATGCTTCCTTAAGCTGACCCTCCCTGCAAAGATGCAAAATGACTATGCTATATGTAATCCCGTCCACAAAATTATTGCCCTTTCTCTTCAAATCACAAAACATAGTATAAGCAGCCTCTCCCCTTCCATTTTTAAACAACCCATCAATTAGAATATTATAGGTCCAGCAAGAGGCCCTGACACCATCGTCATCAACCATTTTCTCAAATAGGTTGCATGCTTCCATCAGCTTCCTTGCCTTGAGCAAACCATCGAGGAGAGAATTATAAACAACTGTCTCAACGAGTATACCATTATACTGCATCTCACCAAATATTTTCATTGCGTCATCAATTCTGAAAGATTTAGAGCAGCCTTGAATAAGAATTCGATAAGTGAAGGCATCGGGTTCATGACCTGAGGATCCCTTCAACTCCTCCCAAACTATCAGGGCATCCTTCACTTTCCCAAGAGAGCAAAGCACATGAATGAGGCTATTATAGGTACACAAATCAGGACTAAAAGAACCACCCTTTTCTTTCATCTCTTTAAACAGGCTTAAAGAAGTAGCCAAGTCACCCCACCACCCAAATGCATGCATGCATATATTATAACCCCATCTATCCAGTGGAAAGATCTTTGTATCGCGTAGTTTATCAAAAACTTGTTTGAATTGTTCTTTCATGTCAGCTTTCTTAAGACCAACAAGCATCTCATTACAAGCAATAGCATCAGGAATGACAATCTTCCCATTTATATCGGAAGCGGAGTCCAAGAGCTTGAGAAAAATAGATAACGCTAAGCTGATTTGATTTTTCCTTACAAGAGCAACAAGAACCGAGCTATATATGTCAGGGCTCAAACAGCCGGTCCTGGTCAGGTCTTTCTCCAAATAATCAAAAATTTCCAGAGCTGAATCAAACTTTCCAGATTTGATGAACGCATCTAGGATCAATTTAAAAGTGGACGAATCAAGAACCAGCCCATCCCGCTTCATGGAGGCTAGCAAGTGGAAAATATCATCGTGGTGCTGGTGAGGAAAATTGCAAATGGTTCTGAAGATTTGAGAGTACGTGTCTGTCGAGTGCTTGTAATTCAGTCTAAGAGAGACCCAGCGGAAGAAATCCAATTTCTTACCTGAATCAAGAGAGTTGCGACGGAGAAGTTGGAGGACAAGATCCTCAGATAAGGAAATAGAATGCAAATCCTTTTCCAGCGACTTAACTCCTCCAGGCTTTGACAGAGCTTTGGCAATTGAGGCCACAACAAGGAGGTTTCCAAGTTTGGATGCCGCAGTACCAGTACTTGCTGTTGACTTGAGTCTTGTGTAAATAGGCATAAGTAAAGAGGTAGATGAATGAAAAAGAGCTGTTGTTTTTCCACTTTGGCCATGGTGCATTCTTGCTTCTAATCACACACCGAACTCATTGAAAGCTGCTGAGGGAAGATGAATATTTTCAATATTCTAAAATGTATTCCAGTTTCATTGAAGAAAAATCCAGGGGCGGAGCCACCTGGGGTCTAGTAGTGGCAACTGCCCACACTGGATTTTGGTCCAAGGTATTTCACCTATTACACTTGAGGGGCAGCCAGGCAAGGAAATACCATGGACAACGGCATCAAAAATTCCAGAGAAATATTGTTGAAAAATAACTGTTGCTAGAGGAAGATTACAGCAAGAAACAACAATTCTGGAAAAATATAAGGAGTTGAGTTCAAATTAAATCATTCTCAACAAACAAATCGAGTCGATTTCTACATATAAAGCCCGTTTTAACACTAATAAAATCCGATACTACTACCTTCCAAAGTTTGGTGATGAAGTCATGAAGAAGTTGAGTAGAAATCGCCTAGGGGTGATGGATATTTGAATATGTTCCCGGAAAACTCAGGCCGCTCGTCCCCCATTGCTCTGGGAACATGACTAAACAGACATATGGGTTATCGTTTGATAGGCCTGCCTTTTAACTGGGCTTTACAATCGAATTATAATCATTTTCTCAGGTGGGCCACAATCTATTAAGTAATAAATTAAGAAAAATAAAAATAGATCAAACGAATATATTTAAGGGAAAATTTCATAACTAAGAGGTTAAATCTCACCAATTTTAAATTTAAGAGATAATGTTTAAAATTCAAAATTTCAGATTTTTTTAAATTTTATTTATAAATTAATTAATTAAACATATATTTTATTAATGAAATATATTAATGTCACAATTTCATAAAATTTGGTCACAAATTATTTTACGGTCACAATTCAAAAATCTTATAGCCATATGTCACAATTTGTTCATCGGTCACAAATAATAAATTAAAACATAGCAGATTACTTTACGGTCACAAATAAAAAATTTTATATCACAATTTGTTTATTGGTTACAAATCAGAAATCTTATAAGTCAAAAATTATTTTACTATCACAAATCAGAAATTTAATAGATCACAAATTATTTTACGGTCACAATTCAGAAATTTTGTAAGTCACGATTTATTCATCGATCACAAATAAAAAATTGAAACGTCACAACTTATTCACCGGTCACAAATCACAAACATTATAAGTCACAACTTAATAAACAGTCACAAATTGTCAAATTATCGATCACAAATTAATAATTTTTTAAATCACAAATTATTTTTTGTTCACAATTTATATTTTTCATTAGTCAAATATTTTTCATCGATCACAAATTAATGAATTTAA
>CAIGRS010114109.1:0-11763 GCA_903798395.1 Fraxinus floribunda
GTCGCTCTGCGAGTAAGGTGGTCATCCGTTCAAAAAATGAGCTAGTATAGTACTTAAAACCGATGACAAAATCTAGAGGCATAAGATGGCCAATGTCTTGTGGGCAATGATGTATGTGGTAGTTATAAACTCCTAACTTAGATTGCAATAATTAAGGAAGGTTGGAGAAAAGGATGGTAAAATAAATCCACATTTGGAATAATCTTTCGTACGAATTACTCCTTTTTCTTACCAAATAAAACGTTGATTATTATATTAGAAATATCACTTTCTATCCACACTCCCATAATATAGAATATAATAAAAGACACAGTATAAGAGATATCCTCTCAATTTTCTAACAATATCAGAGAGAGACATCCTTCACGCTTATAAAATATCACTAACTTCCCATATTTCAAATTTCGAGTATCACATTCACTATGATCGCCTTTTAAGTCAAATCAATCTCTTCTATTAACTGTTAATGGATATAATTTCGCATCGAATAAAGATGAAAACATATACCAATTTATAAAGAATTTGAGCTACTCCTTTTAACAAGGTTGACCTTTTAAGATGGAATCTCAAATTTTAACATGGTATCAGAGTTCGTTAAACTCCAACGAGCGATTCAATCTGATTAAGACTCACAAAAAATTGAGCACACGGATTTTAAAATTTGTCTGCTCAAACGAGATACCATCTTGTGGGGGCAAGTTAAGAGATAGAATTCTACATCGAATAAAGATGAAAATATAGACCAATTTATAAAGGGTTTGAGCTACTTCTCTTAACAAGGTTGGCCTTTTAAGATGAAACATCAAATCTTAACATGGTATCAGAGCTCGTTAAACTCCAACAAGCAATTCGATCCGATTAAGACTCACAAAAATTGAGTACGCGGATTTCAAAACATGGTATCAAAGCCCATTATCTCCAATGAGCAATTCGATCCGATTAAGACTCATAAAAATTGAGCACACGGATTTCAAGATTGGTCTGCTCAAACGAGCCACCATCTTGCGAGGGCATGTTAAGGGATAGAATCCAACATCGAATAAAGATGAAAATATAGACCAATTTATAAAGGATTTGAATTACTCCTCTTAACAAGGTTTACCTTTTAAGATGAAACATCAAATCTTAACATGGTATCAGAGCTCGTTAAACTCCAACGAGCGATTCGATCCTATTAAGACTCACAAAAAATTGAGCACGCGGATTTCAAGATTGATCTGCTCAAACGAGCCACCATATTGCGAGAGCATGTTAAGGTATAGAATTTCACATCGAATAAAGATGAAAATATAGACCAATTTATAAAGAATTTGAACTACTCATCTTAATAAGGTTGACTTTTTAAGATTGAACCCAAAATCTTAACATTAGCTGCCTCGTTTTGAATTTCATAGTAGGTTGTAGTACATTTTGTCAAAATGGACAAGTCCTTATTTGGTTTGTACACGACTATTTTGCACGCTCATCGGATTATTTCTAATGAACTTTGTTCTACTTTTGCTTGTATTTCAGAAAGCCTAAATGAACTAGATTATTGTATTTATTTGAAGTATGTTTTATTTTGTAATATTGCAATCTAAATGAAAGTATCAGGTAGATTGAAAATCTTGGCTTTTTGATAATCTAATCTTGATAATGTTGTGAAAATTGTAAGCATTAAAGATCTCGATAGCACCATCGCAAAATTAAATGAAGATGAACAATCACTCGAGTATATTGCACTTGAAATAGATGTAGAAAGCAAGTTCCTTGAATATCATTGAAATTGATTTATTCACTTAAATTAATGAATATTTCACTGGTAAAGTGGAAAAAAAAAATGAAGTAATATATTCAATGATAATCTTAATGAAAGGAATAGTAAAATTCACGAATTAATATAATTGACTTTGACAATAGTTAGTGACGCTTTTGTGAAAGAGCCAAATTATACGAATTAGATGATAAGAAGTTTTATGTATTGGTTTTAAAGGACAATTTATACTTAAATCACTATTTGGATATACGGTAAATACTACAATTTTTGTTAGCTACATTACGTTATAGTTAAAATGAAGGTCCTTAATTGTTTCTCATTTCCATACTTAAATCCTCCAAAAATTTCCTTGTATTTTAATTCTAATTTAATAAGCCCATCTTTTTTCGTGATGACGAGCAAAAAATATGTTGGGACGAAGTAAAAAAAAATTTGTCCTTCGTACTTTTAAATAAGAAATATAAACAATAAATAATAAGTTCGACAAAAATAATATTTTTCCAACGCTAACATAATATTTGTACAAAAATCGTTATTAGCAACAACGTGTTAATGAATTTATTGAAGTTTAAAGATGAAAGTACGAAGAAAGAAATTCTAGATATTAATGCAAAAATAAGCAAATTTTGAGGACGATCATTGCAATTAAAAGTGATGCGGTTAACAAAAATGGTGGTTTGAATATAATTAACCTTTAGGCTTAAAGGTGGTCGGGTGAAAGATAATCAAAGCTAGAAATATGGAATGTTTATGATATTTTTGAAATGTGAGAAATATCTCTCACATTATTTAAAAGGAGATGAAGTATCTCTGATAATGTCAACAAATAAAAATGACCATCCTTCCCTAGAGAGCAAGACAGGTCCCAAGGGGTCCAAAGTCAATAGTTATAAAGGACTGTAATTGTCGGGGAATATTAAGGGTGTGTTTGAGCCACATTATTTTGGAAGAATGTATTCTGCAATAGTAGATTGATGAAAAATGTGTGTGGTTGAAAAAGAAGGAAAAGTTATTAATGTGATGGAAAATATTATTTTATTGAAGAATGTGTAGTTGGAAATGAGTAGAAGAATGAAAATGAAAATTTTAATGTGTACCAAACAGGAAACAAAATAAAAAAGATGTTCACAATTCGAAAAATGGGAAGGTAAAAATAAAATAAAAAATGTTGAAGAGTAAAAGCTTATGCCTTTAAAGTTGATATTCAAAGTTAAGGTGTTTGGTCTTGAAATTGCTTAAAGATGTTTTTTTTTTTTTGGGTAAGCAGTTAGTTTTGTCACTAATCGGACTCGACTAACCTTCTATCAGACAGGGTTAGTAGGTCTATTCGAGCTAGTGGAAATTATTACTAACGTAAGAATTCGATTGATCTTGACATATTCGACTATCTTACAATCTAATGCATAAGTAACGATACATGTGTGTATTAACAAATTAATGATGCCTATAACTAATAGAAAATTATGTCCTCGTTTGAGGCCCAAAATTTTCCATCAGAGTGCATTTTTGAACAGCGATTTAACTCCATTACAATAACACATTTTTCAATAAAATAATATTATACGAAAATTTAAAATATTTCCTTAATTTGTTTCACCACACATTTTTCATTGTAACATTATTGCAAAATACATTTTTTGTAAAAAAAAAAAAAAAACACGTTCATACAATAAAATATTTTTTACGTAAATCTAAAACTTCTTTTTATCTTTTAATTTTAACCACACATTCTCGAAAATTTACTATTAAAAAACTCAACCTTCCCAAAAAAAAATTGATGTCAAAGAGGGGTTAAATAAATGGACAAACACGTACTTTCAAGAACTACTGCCATCAAATGAAATGTCCATATCAAAGATTAACATGTTTTTGAGGTCTATTTTAATACTAAAATCAACATCAACTAACCCTACCAAAAAAAAATATCAATTTTATAGTCTTATTCTCTAAGGTATCTATTATATATAAAAATTTAAATACCTAGAAAAAATGAAAAAGATGTCAGGCAATATACAGCTTTTATCTATTGCATCTCTCCCCCACCCACCACATATTCAAGTACTGAACAAAAATCAATCAAATCACCCAAATTCCAAAAAAATATCAGTCTCTCTCTCACACGCATCTGTTTTTTCTATATCCGTTTTAAGGCTGCAGAGTTTTTTATTTCAATTTTGTATGTTCAAATCTGAAATTCTTCAGAATAGGTTCATAAAGCTGTGTTTCAGATCCCAATATAAGGGTTATATTTTACATCAGTAACAAGAAATTTCTTGCTATATTTTAATCTAATCTTCATTTATTTTCTCTTTAAAAACAATTTTCATGCACATCTCAGTGAATATATTTCAAACCATCACAAGTCTTTTTTGGCATGTTGGGTAATAAAGTTAAAATCATGTTCATCCAGTCTAAATCAGTATTGCGTGCTTCTCGTGCCCTTCTTGACTAAGTAAGAAACTCTGTAAGTGGTCCCTTTTTGGCTTCGTTTTCTTCAAAACCCAATTTTATTTTTATTTTTTTTTGGTTTTGTTTTAGTACACGAACTCACTGTCCTACTTCATTATTTTCCAAAGCAAAAGGCCGTGAAAAAATTGTTTTGTGCTGAGAAAAATGCAAGAGCAAGGTATAAGCATGATGGGATCTGCTGGTGGAGGAATAGGAGGGTTAAGCAATGTTACTATGGCGGTTTCCGGAGAGCAGCACCACCAGCTCAAAGTGGAGATCGCCACACATCCGCTATACGAACAACTGCTTTCGGCGCATGTAGCCTGCCTCCGTGTGGCCACGCCTATCGATCACCTGCCCCTTATTGATGCTCAGCTTTCACAGTCTCATAATCTCATGCGCTCTTATGCTCAGCAGAATACTAATCCTTTCTCCCCGCATCGAAGGCAAGAGCTTGATAATTTCTTGGTAGGTTTTCTTTCTTGGAAATTCGAATCCCATGCGGTAAAGTATATTAAATTGAAAAGTAGGATTCTGAAAGATGAATCGAATATAGACAGTTGCTATGTATAAACAAGATTTTAACTTTTTTTCTATTTAAATTACCAAACAAATAGGTTGTTTATGAGTTTATTTTTTATGGGTTTATGTGATTAACTTGATATGAACCGTTTATGAATGAAACAGACACAGTACTTGTTAGTTTTGTGTTCATTGAGAGAACAGCTGCAGCAACATGTCAGAGTCCACGCTGTTGATGCTGTCATGGCCTGCCGTGAAATTGAGCACAATTTACAAGCCCTAACTGGTAATTTACTACAACTTCCCTTCTCTCTCCCAGTCTCTGTAATAATATATTAACAATTTGTTTGGTAAAAGTTTGATAAAACCCTATCAATTTTTCGAATGTCCAAGCTTGAATTTTAACTATATGTTCCATGAGATTATCGAAACCGCTATCAAAAGTTTTGTCAAATAACCCTAAATTATATCCCGATAAATTTATGGTAAGCAACAATAATGTTATTTACTATGATTTATATTTGGCCCATGTTTGGTGGAGATTAAAATTATGTTTTTAGCTTCTATTTGGTACACATTAAAATTTTCATTTTCATTATTCTATTCATTTTCAATCATACATTCTTTAATAAAATAATATTTTTCATCACATCAATAACTTTTCTTTGTTTTTCAATCACACATTCTCCATCAATCTACTGTTACTGAATACATTCTTCCGAAATAATGTGGCTCAAACACACCCTTATTAGATTTTGATAAAAATTGATGAAATTAACTTAGATTGAATTTAGATTTTAATCTAAATCAATCAAGAGCTTAGATTTATAAGATGTGCTAAGGCAATTAGATTAACAACTTAAAACATGAAAACATGATATGTTACTTTCAGTCTTGTCTTCTTTCTTTTGACGTAATAAATTATAGTTTTCTTACGTTGTGTGCGCTTGCACGCTTCCAATATATATATCATCTAATTTTATAAGCTGTATCTTTGAAATGACCATAGCTTTTGATATTATTTGTGATTAATCCAATATTTCATCAACACATAATTGCACTTTAGAAATATGACGTATCAATTGAATAAACTATTTGATTTGACGATACTTTAGGATTTTCTTGGATGATTTGATTGGTTTGGTAGGCTGGAGGATAAGAAAACAACTTGGGGTTTTTTTTGTAAAGTTCTGTGAGAGTACAACAAGAGGTGGGTGGAGTGGGACATTTTTATTCTTAACTATTAGTTTATATGGTTAGGAGGCTTTACTTGGCTGTTGGAAGCAACATTGTGGGACAACAACTCAACAACAATAACAACTGACAGCTGCATTGGAATATCAACAAACATGGTGTCTCAAGTTTGAATGTTACAATTTATCTATAATGGTTGGCTAATTCGGAGAAATTAGCCCGTTTGACAGAATTAATCTTGGAATGGTAATTTTTTGGAGAATGTTAGATTAAAAGTAGGAAAAATTAAGAAGCATCACTTAACTTTGTATCGTTCGCTCTCTCGTAAAAGGACATTTAAGTAGACAATTGATGTACGAGACTCGATCCCATTTTTTGTAACATGCATCACTGTGATCTGTATTGCATTTGATTAATTTGGTAGTGCTAGTTGTAAACTTCACAACAAGATCAATTTTTTACTTCACTTTATTACCAGAAAAAATCGTGTTTCGAGGGTGCAACTCAATTTAGTTATAATATAATTCATCAATATGTTATTCGTTTCTTGATGAGGGATCGATCAATATGAAAGATAAGTTGTTGCATATTGAAAAATATTATCAAAAATAGTTGAACTTTGCATGTCTTGATTATTTTCAAAAGAATTAATTCTTTTGTATTTTGTGACTATCCTTATTTTTCCACCACAGGGGCAACACTTGGGGAAGGATCTGGTGCAACTATGTCTGATGATGAGGATGAGCTGCAGATGGAGTTCTCATTGGATCAATCTGGAGTTGATGCTAATGATCTGATGGGATTTGGTCCATTGCTTCCAACGGAATCAGAGAGGTCTCTAATGGAGAGAGTAAGGCAGGAATTAAAAGTAGAGCTTAAACAGGTGAATTTCGATAATTGTCAATTTGAGACGGAAGTAATTGAATGTATTATATAATTTGTATAAATGTTCTTTTGAGAATGGCTTAGAAGAAGTCTATATTTATAGGGTTACAATTATCTAGAAAAAGAAAGATTTTAGAATACTTATGATTAGGGAAACAATATATCCTATCAATTGAATTATCGTTTCAAGAAATACGAGACGTCTCTAAATCATAGAAGTAAAGAGATCAAAGAAAGAACGTGAATGGAAATGATTGATATCTATTTATCCGACTTAGAAAATAATTAAAAAAAAAATTCAACGAGGGATTCATGTCTTTCTACATGATTGTCGATCTCTTTATTAGTTCCCTTGTGATGCACAAGTCCCTAGAACCTAGATGTCGGTTATGATCCATTTAAAAGAAAGAAAGAAATAGTGTGTATTTCGTTGGACATTTCTCTCGAAAGACACAAGATTTTAAGAGAGAAATAGTGTTTTATTATTTGTTTGAATTTTCTCGAAAAACACAAGAATTCACTATTTGATATAATTGGCAATTACATATTTGCGTAATTGGTATGATAGAAGATATGCCGTTTTCAGGGATTTAAGTCAAGAATTGAAGATGTGAGGGAAGAAATACTAAGAAAGAGAAGGGCAGGAAAATTACCTGGTGACACTACTACAGTGCTCAAGAATTGGTGGCAGCAACACTCCAAGTGGCCGTATCCCACTGTAAGTTCCTAAACTATATGTACGCAGTCGATCTTAAATTTATTAAGAAAAAAAGGGTGTTTGGTGGAGATAATAAAAGTTTTTGAATTATTGTGGGACTCATGAAAGATGTGGTTAATATTGATTGTTTGACTTTGACTTGGATTAAAATCAGATTTTAATCCGAACCAAACAGGGGCTAAGTGTTTAAACTTACAATATTTTACAAGTAAAATTAAGAAAAAAAAGTAATAGATTGTTTGTAAAAAAAGTTACTTTTTAAGCTTAGCGAGATGTGATCCATGTGAAGCAGAAATATGTTGTAAACAACTTGTTGGAGAATGGTTATATGTTTTGATTAGTGTGTTGTCACGAAGTTTATTAAATTGCAAGTTAAAAACCATAAGTAGAGCTTTATTGCTGTAAAAAGAGTAGGAATGAACGAAAGTGTTCAAGTTTTTAGATCAGTTGACTCAAAATGGCATCGGTTCTGCTTGGGGTACATCAAAGGATCCATCCGGGTGTCCATTACCCGGATGGATCCCGTCCAAATGGCATAGTTCATATCTAGTTGCCGACAATTGCATGTATCATATTTTATTGAAAAAAAAAATGAAGCTAAGCTGTTTATGCAAAGGCGTGTTGAGTTGTCCTCTTTATAATAGGCTAACAGTTATAGTTTTTAGACGTGGTGGCTAAACTATAAAATAACCATAAGAATTTTATGTTTGTTGCAGGAAGATGACAAGGCAAAGCTCGTAGAGCAGACAGGATTGCAGCTGAAACAAATAAACAATTGGTTCATAAACCAAAGGAAGAGGAACTGGCACAGCAATTCACAATCTGTGACATCCTTGAAGTCCAAGCGCAAGAGATAGACAAAAACATCCTATATTTTCAACATATTAATCATGGGATACTGCACTGTGAAAATTAAGAAACAATGGCAACTTACTACTTAGTTCATTTGTAGTTTGATCGAGTTAGGATGTAATATAGAGAACTATATGTTTGTAGATTACTAACAGATGGGATTCTTCTGTTTTCTGTATTAATGCTAAGTTCAAACTGAAATCTATTTACAGGGTATCTGTAATGATTTCCCCTATCAAGTAGAGCCTATATATATTGTGTTATGAACCAACCCAAATACCAGTATTACTCTGATATCACTTGTTGAGAATTTAATCAAACGATTAAAGACAAGAATAATATGAGCAATATGAAAAATAATGGATCACATAACAACCAAGATTTTTGTGGAAGAAAAGAATTTACTATACCAAGAAACTACAATTTTTTTTACAATATTTACCCCCCGTTTGACACCCATTAATTTTTCTTTCTCATTCTTATTCTCATTAAGAGATAGACAAAAACATCCTATATCTTCAACATATTAATCATGGGATACTGCACTGTGAAAATTAAGAAACAATGGCAACTTACTACTTAGTTCATTTGTAGTTTGATCGAGTTAGGATGTAATATAGAGAACTATATGTTTGTAGATTGCTAACAGATGGGATTCTTCTGTTTTCTGTATTAATGCTAAGTTCAAACTGAAATCTATTTACAAGGTATCTATAATGATTTCCCTTATCAAGTAGAGCCTATAGTGTTATGAACCAACCCAAATACCAGAATCGCTCTGATACCACTTATTGAGAATCCAACCAAATAATTAAAGACGAGAATAATATGAGGAATATGAAAAATAATGAATCACATAACAACCAAGATTTTTGTGGAAGGGGAGAATTTATTATACAAAAAAACTAAAATTGCTTTTACAAGATTTGATTCTTTCAATCTAAATTTAAATAATTCTCTGAAATTTCTAATGTATACAATAATGATCTAATTGTTATCTTCTATATCTCTTAGACTCTATACCTTGTGAAGTATTTTATAGGAGTCAAATCTTGAAATTATGGATGAAGTAGAATTCAAAATCGCGTGAGAAACCAAATAAGGGTGGAACTCTTCCCGAACAGCCAGCGCTGAGGCACTGGCCAATCTGTTTCTTTTTCTCGACGTCGCCCCATTCTGTCTCAATGCTTCCAATACACTTTTTCAATCATTCAAAAGTCCTTATATCAATCAAACTCTCAATTCATGATGAAATTTGATCGTTTATCAAACCGGACTTCTAAATCAAAATCATCTAAACTTCCTCCATGAATCGGACTTCCAATTCATATGGAATTTGAGTCACAAAACATAACATATAGTATATGTTTTTGTTATAGCACAATAAGGGGTGTAAAGTGGATTGAATAGTACATGCCGCATTAAACCACGGTAATGAGGCCGGTGGTAATGCTCGAAATTGAGAGGGCAAATACCATCTTTTCAAGACAAAGAGAGGAGTTCCACTTAACCACAAGAAAGAGAGAACTCTTAGGGCACGAACGGACTACGAGTGTAGACCAGTTGGGTTGAGCTCATGTTGGCCAAATATTATAGCCTTCATGGATTTATCGTAGACTATCAAGATTAAGGTCAATAAATGGTAGATAAAAGAAGTTGATTGAGAGAGATATTGGAAAGATTAGAAAAATAAATGAGTACGTAGATGATCGGCATCATTAATTGCGCCAAGGAGTACACAAGGAATTAAGAAAAGAAAAAGGCGTCGAGTTTGGATACTTTTCAATATACGTGCACAATGACAATAGAGATATTTCATACGAGTTTAAAAGATATTTTGCAAGAACATTACGTTGAGATTTTTTTTTTTTTTTTTTCATTTCACACTATAGCTAGTTACTATACGTCATACTTCTTTACTTGTCTCAAGGGTCTTTGATAGTGCCATTGTTCTCTTGTGGAAACCTTATCAAAAGATTTTTGAATTTTTCAAAGCCCTTGTATAAAGTTTTAAATACATTATAATTGATAATTGAAGACCAAGTATTTTTTTAGAAATTATTTTGATTAAACTTCCTATTTCAAATATATTATAAAATAATTGGAAATTAACGTAACCATTAAGATTCCATGAAATAATATAAAAATAAAAATATAAAGACCTACTAAAAATAATAAATGATGGTCAGACATGTATTCGTCAGATTAGTGTTTTTTTTTTTAATTCTAATAATAATTTTAACTTCGAATAAGGACCAATATAAAATTATGACAGCCAATTTGATGTTTAACAAAAAGTTTAAGGGTCGAAATGAATCTGACCCCAACCATTGACTTGTTTAATGTCTAATATGTCCTTGCATAGTTGCATTGACATCAGTAGAATGCTTTGTATCATAAACTATAAAACATGTTTGTATATTGGAATCAAGGAGAACGTATTTATCTTATTTTTAAGCCCGCTCTATTTTATTTATTTATTTTTTTTTTTTTTTATTGATTCTTTACGTATGCAATTCTAATAAATTGATAGCGTTAACTGAATACTTCCTCTGTCCCATTTATATAAACTGAATTTCTTTATTTTCTTATTATAATTATATAGTCTTGTTTTTTTATCGAGAATATTTTGTTTGGTTCATTTACAAATATACATTCATTTCTTTACTATTTCCAATAATAATTTATTACTAGTCGTTGATAATTAAATAAGAGTAGATTAGGTAAGTTTTTGACAAAAATTATTTTTTCAATAATATTAAGAGCCTGTTTGTTGCAAATTATTTTCTCATTTTTAGAAGAATTTGGAAGGTTTTTTTCAAAGTTCATGGGTCCCACTACTCACACCTTGGTCAAATATAGGTGGCTTTGTACTGCTCCAATGGTACCATATTTTCTATTCATATGCAGCAAACAGGTCCTAAATAAGATTTTTCTTAATCCATGTAAAAAATAAAATCAGCTTATATAAATGGATGGAAGGAGTATGAATTATTTTAGAATAATCACATTTCTCATTATTTTACTAACATTAATTGTAGCAACTAGCCAGAATTATGGAAATTACCGTTGGGATCCTTGACATATCAAAAATGTAGCAATTCAGTCACATATTTATTATTTTGGCAGCCACGGTCCTTTAGCCCCTTATTTTGAGTAATGTTATTTAGTTTCAATGATGTTACTTGACATTAAATGATAGATTAATTTAAATATAAGAATAATACTATCTAGTAATAGTGATGTTAAAATATCAATTTAGGTGACGCTATGTGATAGAATGAATGAAATACACAATCAAAGAATTCATTTAATTGTATCCTTAATGTCACATTAGTGCTACCTAAATTGGTGTTCTAGCACCAATGGTGTTAAATAACATTACTTT
>CAIGRS010114121.1:0-12389 GCA_903798395.1 Fraxinus floribunda
AGAATGAGTGCCAAACATGGGCTAACTAAAAAAAAAAGGTTGAACCCCAACCTTGAGCGCCCCCACCACTCTGCCCCTAGAACATCATGAATGAGGTAAATCGCGGAATATGCCTCTACAAGCCAGGGCCCAAGGTACAAAAACTAATTAACTAGCCCATCAAGTGGGTGGTCCAACCTGATCTTAGAGAGGGGATGGGGACCAAATGTCATATTTTGATATTCTCGAGGATAAATTTGTCTAGTCACTTAATTTTCATATGGATAAATTTTAGATCCAAATTCATGTGAAGAATTCGTAACACGAATGGTAGGCAATGTTCTCTTTGCACATCTATCCATACGTTATACACATCACCTGTTTGATTTAGCCAAAAATCGTATTTGAAGTACATTTGAATAAAAGTCGATGAATCATATGATTGAAAAGTTGATAAAATACGTGGATCTCATTAAAAATGAGTATGAAAAAAATAAGTTCTATAAAATAGGGACAGAACATTCATGTGTAGTTTTATTATCATTTGATTATAGGTATCTGCAATAGAGAAATCAATTGCAAGTGGCGATAAAGTAGCAGAATTACAAGTCACCACTTTGACTGAGATGTTAATGAGACAAGCTGTGAAGCTAGATAGCATCTCAACAGAAGGAGATGCATGTGCACTCAAGGATTTCCAGGTATCGTGCCATGTTCTTGATTTTTCTATTTTAAATCAGTAGACTCTGTGAAGATTTTTCTAAAAAACTCCCAAACGAAATGTGCAAAAGCATCGTCTCTTTAAAATTGTTGTCTTGCTGAGCGGAGAACGTTTAGGACGACTCAATAACGTTAGAGTCCATACAGTTGAATTCCTCGTATTTATTTTTTTCCATTTTGTTCATGGGACTCGCCGACTCGCAATTAGTATTCACATAATATCTATACATTTTTTACGAGTCATATCGTACAGTCACTTATAAGCACTCCCAAACATGTTAGAGTAAGTTGGATCACTCAAATTTCTTCTTCTATAAGAATAAAGATTTGTCTTAAAAGACCACGATTTTCTTAAAAAGTATGAACCAATCAAAGCTTCTGATTTACAATTGGATTGATGTGTTTTGTTCACAGGGCAATAGAGTGCAGAAATGTGTGGAAACCCTAGATTATGTGCTCAAGGTATCAAGTGAAAGGCCAAAACCTGTTATGGTGACAACCAAGTGGGAAACATTCGATCAACTACGCAACACCACCACGACTAACTGGCAACTTTTCGATTAAATCTTTTTTTTTTTTTTTTTGTCTTTTCCAATTTCTCAGCGGGCTTCCCTCTTTATTTGTCACGTCCCAATGGAAGATATTGTGGATACAATGGAATGTATTGAAGGGTAACTCATTTGTTAGGATTATTTTTAGATTTATCGTACCTAATTGATTGTGTCGTGTAATGTTGTCACTCGCCTATCTGCGAATAGAAATAGAATGATAATGTAATGCTTCATTGTGTGAAAATGCCAAAATGGTATGTATCAATGTAATGTACTAATGTGTATACGTGCCCAAATGTACATGTAACATGCACGGGAATGAGAGATGTGCTGGATTCCACTGTATTTGAAGGTTAACATCACTTGTTTTAAAGAAAAGTGCTTGATGTACATGGAGTGTTACATAACACTCACATGTGGTGGGGCTCGCATTTTTGTGGACCCCACCCAATGTGAGGGTTATGTACATATATTATGTATACTTAGCATTTTTCTGTTTTAAAATACCACCCACCTCCCTTCCAAAATTTATTTTTTATGTTCATGTTTGGTACACATTAAAATTTTCATTTTCAACCACACGTTTTTCAATAAAATAATATTTTTCATAACATCAATAACTTTTCATTTTTTTCAACCACACATTCTCCATCAAGTTACCATTTCAGAATACATTATTTCAAAATAATGCGGTTCAAACACATATTTGTAAGCAAAAAAGTGCGAAAATTTCAAAATATATTAAAAGACAGTATTCAAAATGTTTTTTGTAAATTGATATTTAAATGGAGCTCACATTTCAAAATTCGTTACTTTTAATTTATACATCATCAAAATTTGTTACGTCATCTCATGACACCCCGGACATGGTGCTTTGATTGTTAAATTAAAGTTTAGTGATCATCTATTGTTGCAAATTGAAGTCCAGTGACCTAATTGTAGTTGTGGTAAAAGATGAGTGATTGCTATTACAATTAACTAAGTTCACGAACATTGTGGTTTCGTTGTCGTTATATTAACGTTAAATTACTCGATTGATATCAATAGAAGTATAGTGTTCTCATTGCAGTTAGGAATAAAGTTCAATGATTACCGATACAAATAATACAAAAATTTTGATTTGATGGGATTAAAAATAGATTTTTAGGCTGTGTGTGGGAGGGCTTAAATTGTCCCAAAAACTAATTTTCCTACCGTTAACAACTGAAGCTGGACCCCACCTGTGACACAGCCAGTCAACAATGGCTGCTTGTCTTCATCTTTAACGGTGCAAAAATCAATTTTTTGGGTTGAATTAAGCACTCCCAGACAACCCCTTAGCATAAAAGTTGTCAGGGGTATATAAAGAGTCCGTTTGGTATCGATTAAAATCCAATTAAAATTGAAAATGTGATCGTTATTGGGTCTCTGTTGTCTAATAAAAGTCAACAATAACGGTTAGTTTTTCAATTTTAATCTCTACCAAACGGGCTCAAAATTTTAGGGTCGGATAAAATATCAAAAAATCGATGCAGTTCGAATTGATTCTTGCCTCTTGGTGGGTCGGGTTGGGTCCAGAACCAATGCGGCAATGCCTGGCGCCCTGGCCTACTCTTCCCGCTGGGAAACTTTCAAACAAACAATTTCGGCGCGGCCCGGTAAAATTTCAAAAGATTTATATTCTCCTCTCACTAAAAACGCGCCATTGCAATCGTCTCTTTCAAGTTTCATCTATTCACCTTCCTACTGCATCAATCTTTCTCTCCATTGCCCACAAAAGAAACAGAGGCCACCGTGTTTCAGAAGACAGTGAAAAATGGCGGACACATCCCATCTAGAAAGAATGGGCAAAGAGCTCAAATGCCCCATCTGGTAAATATGTTTTTATTTCTATACTTTCACTTAGTTCTTATTTTATTTTCTAAATTTTCTAACGGGTTCTTTTTTTAACCGAATCTGTGTTTGTTTCAACAATTTACGGGTCGAATCATTTTAATTTAGTAAGCATTTGAGCTTAGTTTACTATTTCTAAATACTTTGAACGTTTCTTGGTTTTTGAGTCGAATTATCGCAATATGAATAATTATAAATTAGTTACGAACTAAATTGGTTATAATTGATTCAAATGTTTTTTTTTTCCCTATTTTGACAGCTTGGGTCTTCTGAATTCCTCCGTTTCACTTACCTGCAATCATGTATTTTGCAAGTAAGCACTATGCACTACATTCTTCTGTTTAATCATGTCTTTTATACACATTGAGGGACTCAATTTAATGCATTTGTCTAATGACGCAGTTCATGTCTGGAGAAATCTATGAGATCAGCATCCGATTGTCCAGTGTGCAAACTTCCATATCGACGCAGAGGTTATATTTTACTTCTGAGTCTATCTTTTTCCTTTTTCATGCTCGGAAACTCACACAGCAGGATTGGAATTCTGGCATCAGGAAATAATTTAATCTTGTAAAATTAATGGGGACCTAAGAATTGGAATTATAAATGATTATGTCCATATTATTGCCCTTGAATTCCAGTTTCAAGCCCCCATATTCCATGCTGCTAACTGCAGCCTAATATTGTCCAAGCTCAAATCGCATATCAAATGAAAGTTGTGCAAAAATTTTAAATCATCATAGAAATTAGAAGAAATATTAACAATTACCGAATAATCCAGCGTTAATATTTAAGAGGAAGCTAATTATAAAATTTAATGTTTAACTCAAGATGACGCTCTAAGATTGGCGATTTTTCCTTTTTACAAGTTTGATGTCTTCTAATTGTTTGAAAGGCCTGACTTGACTTGTCATTTTACAAGTTCTGTATAAAAGTAGATGGTTTATTTAGTTTGCTGTAAGCATAACTCATATTATGGGATTCATCAACTTTGTGCTGTTTCATTTATTTACATATGCCTTATGCCCTCTCTCTCTCTCTCTCTCTCTCTCTCAGAAATTCGACCTGCTCCTCATATGGATAACTTAGTCCACATTTACAAGAGCATGGAACTTGCCTCCGGAGTCGATCTATTTGTCACTCAAACTGCAACTTCAGCTAAATTATCAGGTAATAAGTTGGTGTTACTGTCAACTAACATAAGGTTAACAGCGATACCAAATTTATGAGTTGACTTATTTGCGGTGATGGAAGTAGCTCAGTCATTTTCTTATTCAACTGAGTATTAGTCATACAGGTTCTTGCCTGTAAATATCTGTCAGTTCAGAGAAGAAAGGGTAATGTTGTTTGACATCAGACAACGCCTGATGATAAAATGACTGTATGTAGGCATGTGTACAGTAGTTTAATCATGGATGAAACCGGGAATTTTCCTAATGGGACGAACTGAAAAGGGAAGAAATTTCTTTTACCAAAAAAGTTTTCACTGAGGGTAGGGCATAACCATGCTCCAACAATTCACATCCATGGATTAGACAGGGGAATGTCACTGGCTACTCCTCTGCCAATTCCACGGACAGTTGATTTTCACATACAAATCCTCTTGGCATTAATTACCTCCAATAAGAATAAAGTTTCAATGCCCTAGATCCTAGGTGAGATGAAATATCAGCACAAGCATAAACGTCTAGATTTCCAGAAAATGGCGTGATACCTTTCATTGTTTTAATCTGCTAATTAGGTTGCATGGCCATTGTTTTCTGTACTTACAGATGAAGAGAGACAACCAGATCCTCGTAAAATTTGTGAGATCCAAGATAATGGAAAAGTTCCCATGGAGACTATAGACCCTGAAAATCAGGAAAAACGTCAAAGAAAAGGATTGAAAAGACCATTGAAGAGTAACCAGAAAGATTGTGGTTCAGTCTTTATGAAACCTTCCTTTCCTACTAAGAAAAGGGTTCAGTTACCGGAGTATCTATCTTTAGAGAGCCCAACGCAGCATGAAAAGCTGGAAGGTAGAACTAATGAAATTTCCATGAATGAACCTCAGAACCCTCATGTCATGCATAAAGACATGCATGTTGTAAATGAAAAGGAGGATCCAGTTTTTACTCCATTCTTCTGGCTGAGAGAGGAGGACCATGTAGAGAAATCAAGTCAACATTCAGATGGGGACCAGGTCATTTATACACCGCCAGATGTTCCTTGTTTCAGTGATATGAAGGACTCGGATGATGAAGTCCCTAGTAAAACAAGTCCAAAAGTAAGTTTCAAATTTCATTTTATGTGATATGGTTCCAGTTCCACTGGAATCAGATCATTAAAATGGAACACATTGATAGTCCTCTCACCTTCATTTGTGATTTAAAACAGAGCAGGATAGTTTGATGGATCAATATGTTTCTGTGTTCTTTTCTTTTTTCCTGCATTGCATCTTTTTGGATCTCATCACCATATCACTTTAACCCATAAAAGTTAAATTTTTCCTTACCTTCTTTGGGCATGCTAGATAGTTCATTCCATAATAGTTTCCACATAAATTTCACGTTACAGAATTATTGCATTCCAATCAATTTATATTTTTCTGGTTGACATAGAAGGTTTTGGGATGCTTAAAGTTATCGTAACATGCTTTCCTACTCGTACAGGGGAAAACTTGTATTTTGTCGAACAGCACAGACTTCATTGACAGTGAGATGTTTGAATGGACTCAAAGACCTTGTTCTCCTGAACTTTGTTCGAGCCCCATAGAAATGCAGGCAATTCATTAAAGAAAATTACATCAACATCAAATGATGCTTTTTCCCATCTTATCATTCCAAGGTTCTTTTATCTTTTCATTCTTGATATCTGCCTACTATGCTGGTGCAGGTTGAAGATACCGAAGAGCCCTTTGGAGTTGAGGCTGAAGCTGCCTCAGCATATGAAACTACCTGTTTAGAGCTTAGACCTAAGAAGAGAGGGCAAATGGGGCAAATGGGTAACGAAAAGGGGTCTGGCAAAGTAAGTTTTAGCTTTTCACCTTCATCTTGTCCTTTGAGCAAAGTCTTACACAGCAAACATGGAATAGTGAATACGGAAGCCTAGCAAAAGAGTTAGTAACACGACTGGAAGTAGTAAAACTAAGAAATCCATGAGAATGTCTGGAGTAACTGGAGATCCCAACAAGTTACAGAATGTAACTGAGCAAAGTATGCAAGAGAAGTCTGGCAAGAAGAAAAAAGCTTCAAGTTTGAAGGAAAGAAACTCTATAAACAACCGAAATGATTTCTCTGAGGCTAATATTCATGAAAGAACCCCTGAAAGCATTGCCACTTTATCTGATGGGGTGGAGCCTTTGACCATGGGTAATAGAACAGCATTGACTGACTTTTCAGCTTCACTAAATCAGCAAGAATGCAGTGCAGGAAGTCATCGCCTAAAGAAATGTTGCAAAAGCTATAAAAGCAGTGAGAAGACAATTGCTCATCCACAGACAGCAAGTGATATATTAAAAGCTGAAAAGTTGAAAACTGGTAAGGGTGACATAAGTAAAAGCCAGTGCAACGAGATTTTGATTTTCAATTCAAACAATCAATCTTCCATGTTAGGCAAAGACAAAAATGCTTCTTATTCGGGCGAGGCAAACAGAAGATGTGAAGAAAATTGTAACAAACTTCGAAGACATCTGAAGAAGGTGAAATTTTCTGAAGGCATGCCTGAGGAAAATTGTGAACACAATCCTCAAAATCTTCACAAGAAGGCTATGATGGAAAGACAAACATTTCGAAATTTTCGAGCAAACCGTGATTGTGCTGTGTCTGACAATTCATCAAAAGTGGAGAATGCTGTTTCCACTTTGAGTGGTGTGGTTTTACGAAAATGTGGGACATTTCCTAACAAAATCCAGTGCGCTTTCTGTAATTCTGCTGAAGAATCAGAGGTAACGTTACCTTTCCTTTCAAATATCCCCCATGTGTTCTTCCACATCTTTCAATTGTTAATTTTGTAACATATGTTTATGCTTCTTTTAATCTGAAAACCAAAACTTTAGGATTCGGGGGTCATGGTTCACTATCTTAAAGGCAAGCTCGTTGTAGAAAGTCAGAATGGAAGTTCAGATGTCATACATGTGCACCAGAATTGTACTGAATGGTATGGAAGTCTCCAGAAGAATTTTACACGTGCTGGGCTATTTGGGTCATCAGATTATACTATAATGTTGTATGAAGATTAAAGAATATCTAATTACCATCTCTAACTTTTTGACTGCCGAATGGGAAACAAAGAAAATTTCATGGGATCTTGATGCCTCGTGTAAATCAGCTATGGCTTTGTTTGTGTTCCTTCCAATTTTAAGCTTCATATTTCTGGGTATTAATGTTTTGTAAGTGCTAATCTTATTTGCAGGGCCCCTAACGTATTTTTTGAAGATGATAATGTGATCAATCTTGAAGCTGAATTGACAAGGAGTCGACGGATTAAATGCTGTTGTTGTGGAATTAAAGGGGCAGCTCTTGGGTGTTATGAGAAGAGTTGCCGCAAGAGCTTTCATGTTCCTTGTGCTAAGTTAACTCCAGAATGCCGATGGGATTATGTACGTATTAGATAACTAAGTTCAATTTAGAAATCCATAAAATGTATGTATAGATTACTTATATTACATCTATTACAGCAAAATTTTGTCATGCTTTGTCCTCTTCATGCGTCCTGTCAATTGCCAAACGAAATGTTGGGATCTCAGTCCAAGCAGAACAGAAAATCTGTGGCTGAAAGGTTTGTTAATTTTCTAACACACTGTTCCAGGACTTAAAGCTCTGCTGGACTCACCACCACCTTCAAGTTTGTACTTTGCCCTATATCTGATCACTCTTTATTACAGGCAGTCTCAGATTCACCAACCACAGGTCACTAAAAGATGTGACAGTAGCACAACGTTGCAGTGGAATTGTCATAGAAAAACTAAAAACTTGGTTCTCTGCTGTTCAGCTCTCACTGATGTGGAGAAGGTAAACAAAAAACCAAATATATAGCTTCAATGGGTAAAATCAGAACTCACCCTGTTCCGTGGTCTTAGTGGCTTGATTGTGCAAATGCAGGAAATTGTCTCTGAGTTCGCAAAGTCGTCTAGAGTTACAATATTGAAGAGCTGGGACTTAAGTGTCACACATGTCATTGCATCTACAGATGAGAATGGGTCATGCAGACGAACCCTTAAATTTTTAATGGGCATCTTGGAAGGGAAATGGATTCTGAGTGTTGAATGTGAGTACTATTATCTGCAAACAAGAATGCAATTAACTAAAAAGTATTTCTACTAGAAGGTTCTCAAGAGGCTCGTTTTGAATGAACTAATGTTTTGGTTTATCTATGCTTCAATGCATTTTTTTTTATCTTTCTCTTGATGCTGGTTGATTTGTTTTTGCAGGGATTAAAGCGTGCATGAAATCAGGAGAGTTCGTTAATGAGCAGCATTATGAGATTGGGGTTGACATTCATGGAATCAGGGACGGCCCTAGACTTGGAAGATTGAGACTTATAAACAAGGTTATTTCTTCTCCACAATTGATCTGCATATTATGCATTCGTTTTCTGAAGTTAGGATACTAACATTTCGACTTTGCAGTTGATTTTCTGAAAAGTTAACTTACAAAAGAAGTTGCATTTTTATTCCTAGTTCAATTAAAGTGCTTATTTAGATAAGCTCGTAATTCTATCCTTCTTCCGTAGATGCCAATTTATTCTCCATAATTAACTTAATACTATAATGATATTGAGCTTGTCATGTATTGAAGATTTACATAGTAACTTTAATTTGACGTGCAGCAACCAAAGCTCTTTGATGGATTCAAATTCTTCTTTACGGGCGACTTCGAGCCTTCATGTAAAGCATATCTTCAAGATCTTGTGATAGCAGCTGGGGGGAAAATTTTAAGCAGAAAGCCAGTTTCAGGAGCGGGGGCAATTCTTCCGCTCAGATCCTCCGTGTCAACCACCTTTATAATTTACAGCCTTGAGCTTCCTGAGAGCTGCGAGCCAGCGAATAGAAATTTGATTTTGAACGACAGGTGGAATAATGCCAAGTCTTTAGCGAGTTCCACTGGAGCGGTGGTAGCAAGCAATTCGTGGATTATGAACTCCATTGCTGGCCATAAGTTGCAAAATCTTGCAGATTAACGAGGTTTCTTCATCATGGAGCCTTTTCTTGTTTATAAATGCACCAGTCTAGTTTTCGTATCTTGCTTGGGACATGGAGTAATTGTACTCCTTGCATCTTAAATGATATATTTATTTTCAATGCAAAGTTGGATCATAGCAACGTATACATATTCAAGAACCTTACATTTTCTCTAGCAGAGTAGGTTCGTTTTCGAATAATCCCATTGTCTAAAATTGTTAACGCAAGTAGTGCAACTGTACTATTTTACATTACATAGGTTAAAGATCTGAACAAATGACCGGTTAAACGACAAAATTTAAGAAAAAATTGTATATTTGCATAAGTATCAAAATAGTACTGTATTGAAAACTAGAACAGTACTGGCAAAAATCAAGACCTGTGTTGTCTGATTACAAGTTACCATTTTCTTTTCATGCAAGAACTGAAGGCTTACAAGCATTGATCTCTCCTTTTGTCTGAAGACATTCTCCTTTCTTTTGCTCGTGTTTTGCAACCATAATTTCGAAGCACTTGAACGTATGCTCCAAAGCAATGATTTCCTCTAGAACATCAACTGGTGGATTGCTACCCATGGCCACACGTTCTTTGAAGCTACGGACTCTGTCAACGCTTGTTTTTACTTTTGTCCCCATTTCATCCATAGTTGAACGCATCCCCAAGTATTCTTCTTGTGCTTCTTTTAGTTTCCTCTTCATGGATTTATATCCATCGAGCGACCTCAAAAGTTGCTCTGAGAGTACTTTGTTACGTTCTTGGAGGGCTATGGTTCCTTGCTTTCCTCCTCCCTCACCTCCCCTTTCTTTATGTTCCAACGCACATTCTTGTACTTTTTCCAACAATGTCTCATTTTGTGCTTTGAAATCATTGACAAGCTCTTCCATTCCATTCAGTTCCTGTGCCTTTCTAGAAAGCTCTGCGGCCATAATCTCTTTCTCTTTTCCCAAACTACAACACATTATCTCGAGGCTCTTTCGTGCTGCCAAGCTCGCATTTAACTCTTTTCGTAGTCTTTCTTTTTCGTCTGCTAACGGTTCCCCATGCTTTTTGTCCCTCGGAACATGGTTAGGCTTAAGATCCGTGTTGCATCGCCTCAGCTCAGCTTCTGAAGTTTTATTACCAAATGATTGACATTTCTGAATTCTTGTTCTAACATTATCAAGAATTGTCATCATTGTAGCCACCCTTAACATTCTCCTCCCATCCTTTTTCTCTTTATTGCAAGCATCCTTGTGATCTTGGATTAGTTTCAGCAATAACTTTACATGTGCTGCGACTCCTGAACATTGTAAATAATATTGAATACAAATTTGAGATATAATGGGAAAAAAATGGCAGTTAAACAAATCTGGCCACTTTTTGAATGTCAGAGACAAGAAAAGATAAATTTTAGACAAATAAATAAACTCGCTTCCGCTCTGAATTTAAGCTTTTAGACGAGATGGTTCAATGTGTTTATATTTGACAATCGTCACCTCCTATTTATGAACCAGAGTGCACATATCATGACATTTATAAAGGAAGTGAATCAGGAAGCAAGTTGAAGATTTGTCTCACATCTTGATCTATTAAACGAGACCATATTTCAGTTATTTTGTAGTGATCAAAAGGGGTCAATCATGAAGAAAAAAAATGGGAAAATAAACAGGTTTGTAAGGTGATTTACCTTCTAATGCAGAATCATCATAATGCTGTTCCATTGTTGATGGAGAAGCAGCTAATTCAGGAGACGAATTAACGCGAATCCTACTCATAATTTGCAGAAAGAAAATCAAGAAACAGACACTATTATATCATAGCATATGAATCCTTTCATAAATTGAAGAAAAAAAATAAAATCAAAGAATTAATATTTGCTAAAATTGAGAAGAAAAGGGTATTTTTTCTTGATTGAAAGATCCAAAGAAGAGAGATTGCTTTGTCCTCTCTCTCTCTCTCCCCTTCTTCTCCTGTTCCTCTATCTAAATTCTTTTGTTGTAATATTCTGGTGTTGTTTGTTGTTGTCTCATGATTATTTTTGGTTCATGGTCCTGCGTGATTATTGGCAATTGTTTTGACTTATTCGTTGTCCTTTTTTGGTTCGACTTTCTTACACATGACTATAGTTGGCAGTTGGCTTCCAGTGCCCAAATGCTCTTACCCACAATAACGAATATTCTTCTATTTGGTCTAAAATATTCATCAATAATATTATTTGTATATAAGAAATTACATAATAATTTACGTACAGATGTGTCACAAAGAGATGACAAGATTTTTTTTTTAATTGGTTGAAGAAATTCTGACCCAATTATATCCCTCTACATCATGTATTTTTAAATCATTATATAAATCATACATGTCGCACCGTCGAATATTCATAGAGACGGAGATCATTTGTTACAATATAATTTTTTGTTCATTTTTGCACTTATAACCTTAATATTTCTTATCGTGTTTTATTCTTAATTTTCTAGTAATTAGCATTTTTATCCCTAATAACGAACAAAAAAACCGTTAATATGGAGTAAAAAAAACTTATTTGTTCATTGTATTTTTAATAAGTAATATAATAATAAAAACAAAAATTCGACATAATATTTTCTACCGTTCTATCAAAACCATCATTAAAAACAAGATGTGATAATTAATTAAAAGTGATAAATAAGAATGCGTTGAAAGACTTGGGGATATAAAGTGCAAACTACGTAAAGGTTGAGAACGTTCGTTACAATTAAAATGTAGCATTTAACAAAAGTGGCAAGTAGTCTATTGCAGTTTCAGAGCCATAACCATTTGGGTTGTGCTAGGGGTACATAGGGAAATCCATAAGGGTGTCCATATGGACACCCTTATGGATCCCCTATGTACTTGTAGCATTTTCTTAACCATTTACAGGCCCAAGTTTTTTTTATTTATGTATAGCCATTTGTCTTGGGCCTAATTTGGACCCTAATGCGACATGGTTTCATGGATGAAGGCAGTCTGTTACTGCTTCAAGGCCCATGGGCTTTATATGGGCTATTTCTCAATCTCAGATATTATCTATGGCTAATTCAAAGAGGAAATTACACTAAACGAGATGTTTAGTTTCATGTTTTTGAAAATCGGGTTTATACTTTATTTAA
>CAIGRS010114207.1:0-11034 GCA_903798395.1 Fraxinus floribunda
TGCCTTAGCCTCAAAAATCCCTTCTGTCAAAACCACTCAAAAAACTTCAGAAAAGTCTTCCAGTTTCAAAAAAGCTTTCCAAATTAGATTTGGTAAATTACCAGATACCAATCCACCTCCATCATTTCATTACTTTACCAAAAATGTTCATATTCTAGTTTTCGGGATGAAATGTTTTTGGATTCATAGATACTCTTCTCCCGAAGAATGCCTTTAAAATAACTTTCCAGCAAATTTTCAATTTATGCCTAAAAATATCAAGAAAATCAGAGCTTATTATGAAGCCATCGTCATCAAGTATGGATCGGCTATAGTAACTTATACTCAAAATTCAGAAAAGAAAAATCACATTGATTTTTTCAAAAATTTCAATCAACAGAATACTGTCATTTGAAGATTGGGAACATGACCCATGGAAAGAGAAGCGAATGCGTCTCTCAAAAGATGATTCATTTGAATCTCTTTTCAATTATTTTGATTACCAATAAGCTTGATTTAATGTTTTTTACTTTAGACCAATTACTCATTCTTGATTTATACTTTTTAATCAAAATTGTTATCCAAATTTTTCAAAATGGTTTCAAAACTAGTTCGAGCATTTTTGGCTTGCAGAGAATAATTTACCTAGTCTTACTTTTCAAAGGTATGAACATTTCAAACAAGAGGCAAAAACTTTTTTGAAGTCTCAAGAGAATACAATGCTCAAAAATCAAAAGAATCTCTTTTCAAGTCCACCAAACAAATTATTCTCGCTACCCTTGTTGACAATCAAAAATGGCCAAAAAAACTGTAGTTACTTTATTCAAGTAATAGTCCATAATTCTAAAGGCTGGGTGGAAAGGCAATTATTTTCAAAAATCATTCAAAGCATGGTAGACAGATGATAGATTTTTGATGCCTCCCTAAATCGTCCTTTAAGATTCCCTAATCAAATTCAAGATGTTTTGTAGTCTGAAGTTTCATTTACAAAAGGAAATAGAAGGTAGAAAACTTATTCAAGTGTGAAATAGTGGGAGATATTCACTTTCAAGAAAGTTTTAGATTATTCTTGTAATTTTAAAACTTTCTTTAAAGAATCCTTCAATTGTAATTTTCAAATTTGTTTTTAATTTTAGTTTTTAATCTTGTAATCTCAAAATTTTATTATCAAATAAATTATTGTCTTTATACTCTATACTATTGTACCTCTTCCGTGTCCCTGGGCCTCATATTGTCTTTATACTCTATACTCTTGCACTTCTACCTTGTTCGTGGGCCTCTTTGGTATTAGAGTCATAAGAGTTTAGAGTGAGTTTATAGTGTCAAACTATTATTTACACAGTGTCAAAGGTTAAGTTGGTGTGTTGCATGGACGTCTACTGAAGCGTTGATTAGCCATGTTGCCGGTGTTGGCATTTAGGTGGTCCCGTTGTAGGTTTTGGATAGCATCAATCCACCCTGTAGCATTTTGTTTGTAATAGTAAGTTACTATTTTCTTTCATATATTCAATTATATCTTTTATGTCGAACCGATTTAGTAGAGGTATTGGTTCAAACAGTAGAGATAATTGTCGAACTTTGTTTTAAAATGATAATGAATAGTTATATCAAAATCATGCATCTACATGTGGATCAAATGATTTTACTTCAAATGAACTTCAAATTTTGAACTTTGTTTTAAAATGATAATGAATAGTTATATCAAAATCATGCATCTACATGTGGATCAAATGATTTTACTTCAAATGAACTTCAAATTGCTAAGATAGAGTAGAGACTTCAAAATTGGACTACCCCTAAGGTAGATAAAAGTTCTATCTATGAGATAGGAAAATTTTATTTTACTGAAAATTATGTTATCAAAACTTTGGAGCAATTATTCCTATCAAAAACCAAATTATTTCAATTATTTTTTTTTTCAAAAGAAGCTATTCAAGCTCACAAGAAGAAATTTAAATATCTTCATGTTAGACTTGTTCAAATTGCAGTCAAATATTTGTTTAGACTTGGACTAGACATTCTTGTTCTTCTATCCTTAAGAGACAAGAGACTCCTAAGATTTTCATTACTCTCCATGCTCGAGTCTAATTTCGAGAGTGGTCCTATATTTTCAAATTGTAATCCAAATGTTTCTATTAGTCTTCAAGACGGAGCTATTCTTAAAGCTCTAAATCTTCAAATTCAAACCAAGAATTTTGATGTTGACGATTGTTCAAAAGCTTTTGCTTTAATATATCAAATATGTTAATAAAATTTTGAATACTCAACTCAATATTCAAGCTCTTAGATCTTCTCCAAGAGATGAAAGTCTTTTGGTAGAGTTCAATCCTCTTCATTCAAATATTATGATTCCCAAAAGAATTTCTTGGAGTCTTCAATCTCGAAGATTGGAATGGGATTTTGAGAATGCTCAAAATCCAGTTCCATCCCCTGTTCGTAAAATTCCTGAAAACTTATTTCATTCCCTGATGGACATGTCAAAGTTATCTTTGATAAACCATCATCTTCAAATACTTCTCAAAGATCTTATCCATCCATATCTGACTATAGATTTAAAAATAATACTTTTCAATATGCAAGATTTTCTACTTCTTCTATAAAAGAAGTTAAAGACAAAAGTGGTTCAATCAAGATCAAGTGGAGTTACTATTCAAGATTCTCCAACTCAATTCAAGATTGTTTCAAGTCCGGATATTTTTGCTATAAATGGAGGAAGGCATCATTTGATTTCCTCAAGTGTGAAACAGCGGGAGATATTCACCTTCAAGAAAGTTTAAGATTAAATCTTGTAATCTTTATCTTTCTTTATCAAAAATTTGTATCATTTCAAATATTATCAATAGAATTTGATATTTTCAAAAATAATCTTTTTATTTTGACAGTTTTCATCTCTTCCCCTATAACCGTCCCTTACCTAGGCCACTCTTGGTCAACCAAAAGACTTTCATCTCTTGGAGAAGATATAAGAGTACGAATATTGAGTAGTTAAGTGTTCAAGAGTTTATAATATACTCTGTATATTAAAGTAAAGGCTCTTGAATGATCATCAATATCAAAAATTTTGGTTTGAATTCGAAGATTGAGAGCGTTAAGAATAGCTCCATCTCGAAGGCTAATTGAAAATTTTGGATAACAGATTGAACATACTGGACCATTCTCGAGATTAGACTCAAGCATGAATAGTAAAGAATGTTCAAACCTGTAGAGTCTCTTGTCTCTTAAAATTACGAGAACATGAATGTCTAATCCATGTCGAAACAAAGGTTTGATAGCAACTTGAACAAATCCAATATGAAGATATTGAAGTTTCTTCCTATGAGCTTGTATGGCTTCTTTTGAAAGTAAATTGATAGAAGTAATTTGATCTTTGACAGGAATAGTTTGCTCCAAGGTTTTGATAACATAATTTTGATTAAAATCAAACTTTCCTATCTCATAGATGCAACTCTTGTCTACCTTTGGGATAGTCCGATTTTGAAGTTTTTTGTTCAATTCGAGCAATTTGAAGTTCTTTTAAATTGATATCATTTGATGCAGATGCATATGAGGATGCACCATTATTTTGATCAATTTCATCATTATTTTCTTGAAAATATTTTGACATATTATCACATTCCTTTGAACTACCACCTTTACTAAACCAATTTTAAACAAAAGAAATAATTGATTGATATGAAAAGAAACAATAATCTTACCACTTTAGACACAATGCTATAGATTAGATCAACACTTCACCAAAGCCTATAAAGGGCACCACCCTAAATGCCTACTCTGACTCACACGGGCTGACCAAACCTTTATTTAGTAGACAACCATGGCTACAGGTCAGTTATCACCTTTAACAGAGTAACAACAGTAGTTTGACATGATTTCTCTCACAACAAATGATTATGGCTCTGATACCAAAAGAAGCCCAAGTAAAGGGCGATTTGGAGGAAGAGATGGAAATTGTCAAAATAAAAAGATTATTTTTGAAAATATGAAATTTATTGATAATATTTGAAATGATACAAATTTTTGATAAAGAAAGATAAAGATTAGAAGATTTAATTTTAAACTTTCTTAAAGGTGAATATATCCTGTTATTTCATACTTGAGAAAATCAAATGATGTCTTCCTCCATTTATAGCAAAAATATCCGGACTTGAAACAATCTTGAATTGAATTGGAGAATCTTGAATAGTAACTCCACTTAATCTTGATTTAACCACTTGTCTTCTTCTTCTTCTTTTTTTTTTTTTGAAAAATTGAAAATTACTGTCCTTGCTTCCCAGCTTTTTGAATAATTGACACTTCTTTATTAAAGTAACTTTAATAAAGTTGCTTGTCATCTTTTGAGTGTCGACATGGTTGTCAAGAATAATTTATTTTCTAGCAGACACATCTTGAAAAGCATCTATTTTGATTTTTGAACCCAGTAATTTCTAAGATCGTCTAGAAAGCTGGGTCTATGTAGTCATTTTGAATTTCTTTGAGTTTCTTCCTCAATAAGATCATCAATATTATAACCAAAACATGTCTTCGTTGCTTTGATTGAACATTGCAATTAATCTTGGTTTTTCCACAAGAAAATCGGCTTTTTTTTATCAATTTCTTCTTTTGATAATTTTGGAATGCCGAAATTTCTTTGATCTTGAATCCATGAGTTGACCACTTTTTGGCCAACAATTTGTCTCGTGAAACTTAGACCACCATTTTATTTTGAAACATCTAACAATTCTTTTGACGTGATATTCTTTGAACTCTAGAGGATCTTAACATTGTATTAAGTGGAAATCCAACAAAAATCTACGAAACTTTGAGATTGAGTGCAAATTGGAATAAAAGATTTTCTTGAGGCTTTAAAAACGTTTTTGCCTCTTGTTTGAAATGTTCAAAACATTGACAAGTAAGACTCGATAAAATAGTCTCGTCAATTCCAAAGAATTCGAACTGATTTTGAAACCATTTTGGAAAATTTGAGGGGCAATTTTGATGAAAGAGCATAAACCAGGAATGAGTCACTAGTCCAAATAAAAAACATTGAACCATACCCTTTGAATAGAAATTTTTGAAAAATTGATATGGTTTGTATTTTTGTTGTTTGGATTACGAGTGATAATTGTTGATCCTATTTTGATAAAGATAGCTTCATAATACTCACATGATTTTTTAATATCTGATGGAAGGAAATGAAAATTTAGAAGAAAGAAATCTTGTAGATGTTTTTCTAAGGAAGAATATCTTTGAGCCTATGACGTTTCCATTTCAAAGACGGGAAATTGAATTGATTTTGTAAAATATGAAAAGGATTTTTGAGGGTTAACTTCAGGAAGTTTTCTCGATCCAATTTGAAGGGCTTTTCTATAATTTGATGGTTTGTTTTCTGGATCTGTTTTGAATAGGTTTTGAAGGAATTTTAAGGCTAATATAGTATTTTGAGAACTAGATGAAGCTTCTTTAGACCCTCTATGAGAATTTTGAATATAATCATCGATTGAATCGAGGGAAATTTGAATTTTCTTCTTATCCTTCCTTTTCTCAAAAGAACTCATATTTCACACACACACACACACACTCTCTCTCTCTCTCTCTCTCATAAGGAACTCTGTAAGAAAGTTTGATGAACCTTGAATATATAGAATTGGGAAATCAAAGCAAGATATATAGAATCGCTTGCCATCTTGTGAAAATTTATTTTGAAATAAGGTTTTTTACGTCATTTTGCAAGACATTTTTTGAAGCTTTGCAATCAATTTTTAAAATAAAATCTTTGTTGATCAAATCATCTTGTAATTCTTAAATCACATGGACAATTGCAAGAATCTCCTTGTTGATAGTGGAGTAATTCTTTTGAAAACCTATCCAGACTCCTGAATGAAATCTGACCAGTTGGTCTTGGCTTGAATTGAAAGGAATCTGTTTGAGAACACACCATACCCTAATTCTGACACGTCAATCTCAACAATAATAGAGGCAGTAGGGTCAAGGATGGATAGGCAAGGAATACTTTTGGCAGCTTTTTTGATTTTTTGAATGGCAATAGTACACTCATACTCCATGGGTCAGGGTGCTTTTGTAATCTTTTGAAAAGAGGGGCACATAGGTTCCTTATCTCTTTGATAAATTCTCCTACATAATTGATCCAACCTAAAAATCTTTGAAGGCTATTTTTGTCCAAAATTTCATCTGGAAATTTATCGGTGAATTCTAGGCTTCTTTGAATTGGTGTAAGTGTTCCTAAGTAAATTGTATGTCCAAGGAACCTTATCTTAGTTTGACATATGACTACCTTCTTTGCAGAAATAGCTAGTCCATTTTGTTTGACAACATGAATAAATGTATGTAAATATTTGAAATGTTGTTCTAAACTTTCAGAGAAAATTAAAACATCATCAATGTAGACAATAATTAAATTTTGAAAAGGATTGAAAATATCATTCATAATTTTTTGACATTTTGAAGGAGCATCTTTTAGGCCAAATGGCACGATGTTCCATTCGTATTGGCCAAAAAGAACATTGAAAGCAGTTTTGTATCTATCATCTTCTTTAATTTGAATCTGCATATCATATTTTGAGAAGATAAAAACTTTGAATAATCTATTTAATAGATCTTTCTTTTGAGGCAATGGATATCTTATCCATTGAAGAGCAGAATTGAGAGGCTTGTAATTGATAACAAGATGAGGAACTCCTCACTCGATTTCAGCAGAATTATTGACATAAAAAGCAAAACAGCTCCAAGGCGATTTGCTTGGGCGTATAAGCTTTTTATGAAGAAGATCTTGAATTTCTTTTGTGCAATGATCAAGGAAATCTTTATTCATTTGAATAGGATGAGATTTTGTAAAAATATTTGACTCGTGAAAATCTGGAGTATAAGAAAGAGAAACAACATGTTTCTTACTATCCCAAAAAGCATTTGGAATAGTTGAACATATTCCATTCTCAATACGCTTTTGAAAATCAGAAATTTCTTCAATAATTGAATGTTCAAGTCATCTTTCTTCAATTCTTTGAAATTTAATTTCTTCTTTTAGAAATTGAATATGATTTTTCTTAAAATTAATATTGTTAACAATTTTTGAAATAGAAGCATTTTTTAAAGTATTAACATCTTTGAAAGAATGAGGGTTTGTAAATTTGATGACAATTTCATGTCCAAAAATATTTGTAGTTAGTCCTTTTGTATCAGCAGTAAAATGATAAATTTGAACAATAAAAGGGGTAACAAGAATCACTTCCTAGTCTAAATCTTTTACTAGATAAAAGATATTTTTGAAACAAATATTTGAATTAGAAACATGAGCTTTTGAAATTTTGTATTAAATGTTGAATTTTTTGCCATGAGCACTGTAAAGTAGCTCATTGGTTTTTTTTCAAAGTATTTCATAGGGATTAATCCTTTCCTAATGCAATTTTGATTAGCACCAGAATCAATTAAAACTCTTGTGTGAATTTAGAACTCTTTATTGACTACTATAGTCATATTGCAATACAATTTTTGAAGTTATATTCTACTAATAATATTGACATTTTCTTCCTTAGAAAGAGGATGATGAGATTTAGAACTTGACTTAGAATGACGAGAATTTGAATCACAATTTAAATGATAAGCAAGAGAATTACTATCATCAAATGAAACTTTTTCTAAATCTTTGATTTTGAGATGAACAACTTCCATTTTAACATCTTTCATTTGTTTTTCAAGATTTGAAATTTGGGTTTTCATAACATTGATTTCTGATTTTAAATCAAAACTAGAAACTTCGGATTTTTCATTTTGAAAACGTTTCAAAACATAATAAGTTCTTCTTTTGTAAGAACATTTATGGTTTTACAACCACAAATCTCTTTACTTTGAGAAGAGGATGAGGATGAATTTGAACTGTTTTCAAAATTAGAATCTTCTTGATTTTGATAAACTAGTTCAATTTTAGAAATTGAAGAATCAGATTCAGAATTGATAAGATTGAGAAGTTTTAGTTTAGTATCTNATCTTCTTGATTTTGATAAACTTGTTCAATTTTAGAAATTGAAGAATCAGATTTAGAATTGATAAGATTGAGAAGTTCTAGTTTAGTATCTTCATCCCATTGAAGATTACTAATCTTTCCATTAACATGACATTTGTTTGAATAATGACCGGATTTGTTACACTTCTAGCAGTAACATTTGAAGTTCTTTTCTTTGAAAACTTTCTTTTTGAAAAGATTTTTGAAGGATATTTTTGAAAATTGTTTTTCTTTTCAAAATATTTTTGAGAAGGTCTTTTCTTCCAATGAGAGGGACTTTTCTTTTTGTTTGATCTTGAAGGAGGAAGAATTTTCTCAAATCCATATTGCTCGCAAAATGATCCAAGTTCTTTGCGACTATCAGACCTTTCTGATTTCAATTTGGATTTAAATTCAAATATTTGTTTCAAAAATATCTTTTATCTAGTAAAAGATTTAGACTAGGAAGTGATTATTCGTACCCCTTTTATTGTTCAAATTTATCATTTTATTGCTGATACAAAAGGATTAACCACGAATATTTTTGGACAAGAAATTGTCTTCAAATTTACAAATCTCCCTCAATTCAATCGATGATTATATTCAAAGTTCTCATAAACGATCCAAAGAAGCTATCCTTATCAAAATAGGATCAACAATTATAACTCATACTCCAAATAGCAAAAATACAAACCATATTAATTTTTCAAAAATTTCTATGTAAAGGATATGGTCTTTTGAAGATAGGGAACTGCACCCTTTGGAATATAAACGAATGAATATTTCAAAAACTGATTCATTGGATTCAAAATTCAATTATTTCGACTACAAAGAGGCATGGTTCAATGTTTTTTTTTTATTTTAGACCAGTGACTCATTCCTGGTTTATACTCTTTCATCAAAATTGCCCATCAAATTTTCCAAAATGGTTTCAAAATTGGTTCGAAATTCTTTGGAATTGGCGAGACCATTTTACCCAGTCTTACTCGTCAAGGTTTCGAACATTTCAAACAAGAGGCAAAAACATTTTTAAAGCTTCAAGAAAATCTTTTATTCCAGTTCACACTCAATCTCAAAGTTTCGTGGATTTTCTGTTGGGATTTCCACTTAATACAATATCAAAATCCTTCAGAGTTCAAAGAATATACCGTCAAAAGAATTGTTAGACGTTTCAAAATAAAATGGTAGTCTAAGTTTCATGAGACAAATTGTTGCCCAAAAGCGGTCAACTCAAAGATTCAAGAACAAAGAAGTTTCTCATTCCAAAATTATCAAAAGAAGAAATTGATAAAAAAAAAAAAAGGCCAATTTTCTTGCGGAAAAATAAAGATAAATTGCAATGTTCTACTCCTGAAGAACTGTAAGTTGTTTCTAACAAAATTGCAGCCCTTATTGAGGTTTCATTGAAGAAATCAAGTTCAAAATATTCTGCTTCAGGGTCAGAAGATTATGAACAAAGCAATAAAGATGTGTTTTGGTTATAATATTGATGATCTTATTGAAGAAGAAATTCAAAATGACTACATGGACCCAGCTTTCTAGATGATCTTAGAAATTACTGGGTTCAAAAATCAAAAGAGTTGATTTTCAAGATGTGCCTGCTAGCAAATAAATTATTCTTCCCAGCCCTGTCGACACTCAAAAGATGACAAGAAACTTTATTAAAGTTACTTTAATAAAGAAGTGTCAATTATTCAAAAAGATGGGAAGGAAAGACAATAATTTTCAATTTTTCAAAAAAAATTTGAAAATTCTCGGAGGTCCCGCCCTCCTTCCACCAAAAAAAATAAATCAAGATCAAGTGGAGTTACTATTCAAGATTCTCCAATTCAATTCAAGATTGTTTCAAGTCCGGATATTTCTGCTATAAATGGAGGAAGACATCATTTGATTTCCTCAAGTATGAAAAAGCGGGATATATTCACCTTTAAGAAAGTTTTAAATTATCTTGTAATCTTTATCTTTCTTTATCAAAAATTTGTATCATTTCAAATATTATCAATAAAATTTCATATTTTTAAAAATAATCTTTTTATTTTGACAATTTCCATCTCTTTCTCCACAACTGCCCCTTACCTAGGCCTCTTTTGTTATTACAGCCATAATCATTTGTTGTGAGAGAAATCGTGTCAAACTACTATTGTTACTCTGTTAAAGGTGATAACTGACCTGTAGCCATGGTTGTCTACTAAATAGAGGTTTGGTCAGCCCGTATGAATCAGAGTAGGCATTTAGGGTGGTCCCCTTTGTAGGCTTTGGTGAAGTGTAAATCTAATCTGTAGCATTGTGTCTAAAGTGGTAAGATTATTTTTTCTTTTCATATCATTCAATTATTTCTTTTGTTTCAAATTGGTTTAGTAAAGGTGGTAGTTCAAAGGAAGGTGATAATATGTCAAAATATTTTCAAGAAAATAATGATGAAATTGATCAAAATAATGATGCATCCTCATCTGCATATGCATCAAATGATATCAATTCAAAAGAACTTCAAATTGCTCAAATTGAACAAAAAACTTCAAAATCGGACTATCCCAAAAGTAGACAAGAGTTGTATCTATGAGATAGGAAAGTTTGATCTTACTCAATTTTATGTTATCAAAACCTTGGAGCAAACTATTCTTGTCAAAGAACAAATTACTTCTATCAATTTACTTTCAAAAGAAGCCATACAAGCTCATAGGAAGAAACTTCAATATCTTCATATTGGGACTTGTTCAAGTTGCCATCAAACCCTTTTTTCGACATGGATTAGACATTCCTGTTCTCGTAACTTTAAGAGACAAGAGACTCTTCAGGTTTGAACATTCTTTACTATCCATACTTGATTCTAATCTCAAGAGTGGTCCAGCATGTTCAATCTGTTATCCAAAATTTTCAGTTAGCCTTCGAGATGGAGCTATTCTTAATGCTCTCAATCTTCGAATTCAAACCAAAAATATCGATGTTGATGATCGTTCAAGAGTCTTTGTTTTAATATATAGAGTATATTATAAACTCTTGAACACTCAACTCAATATTCGTGCTCTTAGATCTTCTCCGAGAGATGAAAGTCTTTTGGTTGAAGTCAATCCACTTCATTC
>CAIGRS010114402.1:0-17842 GCA_903798395.1 Fraxinus floribunda
TTTTATATATAGAAAGATATATAATCAATTAGCTGATCGTGTCTCGCACGCAGGTCTAGTCAAAGCCTGATCATGGCTAGACATGCGACCCTTATTTACTCAGTACTTGCTTCACACACACACACACATGCACACATAAAGTGATCACATTTTTTTATCGGATCGAGTTAGAGACCAACTATCCTGAGCGATCAATCCGGCAAATAAAAAAAGTATTGTTAAATTCTTCATGCTTATTCGTTAAGAAAATACCCAACGGGAAGGGCTGATTTGTAGATGAGGAATTAGCATGTTGACTTGCTTTCATCATTTCCCCCACACACACACACACACACACACACATATTTAAATATTGATTAAGAATTATTCAATGAAATATTAATAAACAATTTCACTATTGCAGTTGTTGACGATCTTCCTAACTCACTCGAATTCTTAGATCCATCCCTAAATACATGGTAAATATTGGTAGAAAAGCATTGGAACGTTGTTAAGAGATGAAAGTAAAATGTTGCTTACTGTCACATAATATGTTAATTTATATTTTAAAGGAGATCTTCCTCTGTGTTTACACTCGAAGGAGGAGCTCCAAGTTAGTTTCCAACTGGGGTGGCTTTCTCTACTACAAAACCAAAATACATAGCAGCTTGCAAGGAAGCAATTTAATAGATGGGCTTATCAACCGTCCGGGTACAAAATTTGCTCCGTAGGAGATATAATACAGAGACGCACACTTGATCGAAAGGTAAAATCATGTTATCAGTTACTGAGGGGCCGGTGGTTTAGGAAATTAGTGTGGCTAAGTTGGAAACCTGGGTACCAAAAAAATAAAAAATAAAAAAAATCATGTTATCAGTTAGTAGACTCTTCGAATTATAAATGAGTAAGATAATAATGTAATCAATACCTTGATATGCGTTACAAAATGTCACCCTCAATAGCCGAGACAAAAAATAAAATAAAATAAAAAAAGAAGGGAATAAAAAAAAGGAATACAATCAGTCTAGACGGACGAACCATCTACAAACATGCTTTTATCTAATTCACACTGAAATCCTACATTAAAGCAACACCATATCCTATATAGACATTAGCTATAACAACCCACAAAACTCAATACAGCCATATTTTCTACTAGAATTTCTCTTCATCTCTAGTTTGCTAATTACCTAACATGGATTTTCTATAAATTTGTATTCCGAGCTCAATCGTATTCATAAGAAATTAAAATACAGACAAAATGGTTGGAAAAATTGTGTCTCGTTTTGCCTTTGAGGCAGTTCTAGTGAGCATTATTCTATGCATTCCCATCGTTATTTCTGATGATACAGTGCCTATTCCAGCTGATAGTGCTCAAATAAACAGTTGGTTTGATGGCATTGTTCAACCACTAACTGCCCGGAAAGCCACCTTGGACCCGGCTTTAGTCACCGCGGAGGCAGAACCCAAGGTGATTAAATTGAAGAGTGATGGAAGTGGCGATTTCAAGACTATTAATGATGCCGTAAAAACCATCCCTGATGGAAATACTAAACGTGTTATTTTATCGCTTGCGCCTGGAAATTACAGTGAGAAAGTAAAGATTGGAATGTATAAACCATTTATCACTTTCTATGGGGAAGATCCAAATGATATGCCAGTTCTTGTGTTTGGTGGAACAGCAAAAGAATATGACACTGTGGAGAGTGCCACTTTGATTGTGGAGTCAGATTACTTCAATGCTGTTAACTTGAAAATTGTGGTATGTACCTATATCCTTACATGCTTTCTTGTTTTTCTTTCATTTTCATCAATTTATACTCATAATTTATTGTCGTTGCTTGTTTATTAATTAGAATTCCGCACCAAGACCGGACGGAAAAACGGAGGGAGCTCAGGCAGCTGCATTGAGAATAGGTGGTGACAAATCATCTTTCTATAATGTCAAGCTCTATGGATTTCAAGATACCCTTTGTGATGATAGAGGAAAGCATTTATATAAAGACTGCTACATTGAAGGCACTGTTGATTTCATCTTTGGCAGTGGCAAATCCATCTATCTGGTAATGTATACATTTGGTCTTCGGAGCCGATCTTCCTGCTCACGGTGGGCTGGATAACAATTGCCTACTGTTGACGTGACGTCACCACATCAACAGTCAAGTTGTATTTTTTTTTACTTTTCAAAAGAAAAAAAATGTTTGATCTGCTGACGTGGCAACACCACATTAGCAGGTGGTGATTATGATTCGTGCCCAAAGTAGGCAAGAGATCATTTATAATTGTGCCTTTCCAACATTGTTCCGCCCCCTAGTGAAAATTCTGGCTCTTCTATTGCATGCATGGATGTTAATGAAAAGGAAAATTCTCGAGTGTCGGAATTCTTTCACAGAATCCCTACAGCAGGACCTGATTTGCAGACAGTTTTTTTTTTTTTTTTTGTCATTTGCCAATGAATCTGTGCCATATGAAATGTGCCATATGAAATCCTGTAAAAATTATGTGAAAATTCCCATGTACCCGTAGCATTACTCTAACGAAAATACACATGCAGAACACAGAGGTACATGTGATTCCCGGGGATCCAGTGGCTGTTATCTCTGCACAAGCAAGAGAAAGTGACTCAGAGAACACAGGCTACTCGTTTCTGCACAGTAAGATTACTGGCTCTGGCGGTGTAGCATATTTGGGCAGATCTTGGAAGCCAGCTGCTAAAGTGGTGTATGCCTACACAGAAATGAGTGATGTTGTTAACCCTGAAGGATGGACCCTTGTTGAACCTGGACATGAAAAGTCAGCCATTCTTGCTTTTTCTTTCATCTCTACCTACACATTCTGATTACCAATTTTAGGGTTCTTATCAGTTCTATTAACTTTTCCTGTCTCTACGCAGGTCGGTATTCTTTGGAGAATATAACAACAAAGGCCCTGGAGCAAACTTGGATAAACGTAAATACAATAAGAAGCTAACTGATGCAGATGCTAAACCATTCATCAGCCTTGCCTTTGTAGAGGGTTCCAAGTGGATACTTCCTCCTCCAAAAGTTTAAAATCTATTGTTTCAGTTTGTAAATGTATGTATAGCCCGAGCTCAGTTTGTAATCTATGTTTCTTTTTTTCTTTTTTTTTCATTCTCTGATTTTCTCCCCTCTGATGCGATCAGAGCGAGGAGTTTTTGTAGTTTCAGCTTCTTCTATGTTATATTGAAGCCTAATATCCATCAACAGATGAGAATTCAACAATAAAACACGAAATTATAAGATCAAAAGTTTTCATTCTATTTTAAACTGTGCTTCAAATTTTAGAATCCCTTTGGATTTTTTTATTCTTGTTCACTATAAATGAAGAGTTCTGGAGATGACTGATGAAAAATTAGTTCTATTCAATCGATGGCAATGGAGAAGAGGAATCAATATTTGTGATCAAAACACATCGGTCCCAAGTTTCAACACTTCTCTTCATAATCTGTGTCCTATCTCTTTTTTTGAAATCCGATATCGTTACAACAACTGTTTCAGAGATAGCTTCGAGGCAGCGCGGCCCCATAACCACCAACTGAAGGCAGCACTTGTCGTTGACACTGCAGTTACGTAAAATGCTGTTGTAGATTTCACTTTCACACTCAACCGATATATTCTGCAGACACGTGTCTACAAAGGCGTCAAAGCCGGGGTAGGGCTCTGTAGGCGGAGTGTACTCGGTAGGAGATGGTGGCTCCGCCGCATAAGAGGGTGGTTCTTGGGATTCAAGTGCTAGTGCTGGTTGTGCTGAAAATGAAACAAGAGCAAGCGTCATAAACAAGAATCTGAGTGTTGTCATCTTCATTTAGAAAAGATGATTTGTGACTATTTTGAAAAACAAGAAAGGTTGGAGATATGATTTAGAAACGTTTTATCGCATTAATAAGGTTTTCGTTTTTATTAAACTGAAAAGAAAAAAAAAATTACTGTTACACGTTTTAATATCGTTAATTAATGAAACAGCCCATTGATAATAAATTAATAAAAAAACATTAGAAAAGAGAATTTGAATGCCAACTTAAAACTGTTAAATAAATGACATGTATATATCTTAAATATCGTCACAAGTACTACGCACCAAACATACAAAACTAACAAACTTGAAACAATATGATCTACAGAAATTGCTATAATTTTACATATTTATCTATCACGCAGAAAAATCAACTTGTGCATTGGAAGTACTCTATACTGTTAAATACTAAATCTAGAAGTACAATAATTTCATCACAGCATACAGCAAACAGAAGGATAATCTCGTGAATTTGAACAATGGCTTCCGGCGAAAACAGAAACAGCACTAGATCAATCCAAGCAGTTGGCCACTTTCCAGATTCAGTATTAATTAGTTGTTTAAGCTTCCTTTTCTATTTGCTCCCCTTAAAGGCTGAAAGAGAAAAGAATGACCTAGTTGCTGAAAGACGACATTGAAATTCAAAAAAAAAAAAAAAAAAAATGTATTGAAATGAAAAGGAAAGGAAAGAAAATAAGAAAGCTGAGATACGACCTTCCTGTAACTGTTGAGACAAGCCTGGAGCACTGTATTTGCTTTTATTTGATTGAGCTGGGATAAAAATGAAAAAACCACCCATGCTATCAGCATCTGGATGTTGATCCATACCAGCAATTGAGTGAAATGAGACTATGGTAATCACTAGAGAAGCGTGTAGTAGTTTTAATTATAAGTGGTTCATTTTCCCCTCTATCCTGAAATCTATTTGTCAAAAATAAATATAAAATTAAACGCCCCCTCTCTCTAACAACTTAAAAGTTTTTTATGAGGTGATTCAACGTAATATCAAAGTACACAACGCAAATATATTAAGTTCGAGCCACACTACCACACAATTAGGAAAATTATACACTCGAGGCCTTTGATTAAAATATGAATTTGGTCCACATGTGAAGAGGTGGTGAAGACAAAAATAAACAAATAAATTTATCCCTTCTACAACAGCTTAAGCTTTTGTATGAGGTGGTTTCAACAAAATTAGTTATTCTTTCTTCTTTTATATTTTACTTTTTAACTATGATTGCACAAATGGGAGGGTATTGAGGATTTGCACTTCAAAATGAATCCATCAATTCCTAACAGAAAAAAAGATTTAAGGAAACTAACCAAGATGTACATAATCCGCTGAATGTTTCTCATTGGTTTCATGATGCCCATTGTTCTTTGAGTGAAGAGTTGCTTTCTTTAGGAGATTTTCAGCACTTCTCTTGCTGGCAAATTTGGGATCCTCTGTCTCATCCTCTCCTTCAGAAAAGACAGATGGACTAGACCAACCAGCTGAATTTGCATCAGTTTTACTCTTTCGAGCAAACTTCAACAGCCTCTTGAATCCTTTGGGTGCATCTTTATGGTATATCATTGCTGGCGGGTTTTCGGCATTTCCCCAGTCAGAAATATCAGGTTCATTGCTCTCCTCAAGCAGCATTTGCGACAGAGAATGACGAACACATGGATTTGATGCTGTAATTGGTGCTACATAGACCGGGGATTCAATTTGGCAAATACTGTCACCAGAGGTGATGGGCTGATCATCAAGCTCTTCCATTTTCACCCAAGTCGTAGGGGAGATCATTGATTCTTCTTCAGCCCCAGCTTTCATTTCAGGCTCTGCCATCCTGTCAAAGCTATCATTGTAATTTGTGGGTGTAACTTCAGCGGAGCTCTCTGTGTCTTCACACTTATGTGGACTCTTATCCGGAGTTTCAGAATCCAAATCTACGAGAACGCTCAACTGTTCACTTTCCATCTCTTGCTGCTGAATGACTGCATCAGAAGAGTTAGAAACCACTTCATTTTCCTCAGCTGCAATTATATCCGCAGAGTTCCTCAATGGTTCCTTCAACTGGGTTGATGTTTTTGTCTTCCCAGGTGGATTAGCACTAGATATAGTTCTAGAGCCTTTGCGAAGAAAAGGCTTTGATTCCAGAGGAACCACACTGCTCTTCTTGGTAAACAGTGGCAGACTGAACTTTGCTTTTAGGTTTTCTGCTCGTTTTTGTCAATGTCTGCTGCTTCTTGTCAGGCAAACTTCTACCGCTCTTCTTAGTGTCATTCTGATTTGGTTTTACAGGCTTAGATTTGGGTTGCGATGTTTCCACTTTAGGAGTAGATCGGAAAACTGGTGATGCTGGCTGTGATCTTCTACGTGTTGGTGTAGTACCAGTGGAAGTTGTTCCTGCAGGGATTTTAGCAGGCGATGTCCCAAGAGCTCTTGGGGATGGTGCTGATGGCCATGTGAATGCACACCGTCCGAAAGAAGAAGATTTTGAGACAGCTTTCTTCACAACATTAGAATTTGTGCTTTCTGCCTTAGGACTTGCAGACAGAGTTGGATTCTTTTGTGATTTTTGGACTCTCTTGACATTATTTTGTTTGATAGTCTGACTTACCACAGGAGAGGTCATTGCAGCCTTTCTTGAATCAAGAATACATTGCATTGCACTAATATGTTTTTCTTTCTCAACTCGCTTTCTAGTAGTTTCTCCTCGAAGTTTCTCTTCTCTCTTCTCCTTGTAATGATTGTACTGACCACCTCTCTGCTCATTGGGCAACTTTTCAGATATGCTGTTATCAGGTACCACATTCTGATATTTTACAGGCTTAGTTTCCACCATCTTCATCAGCAACTGATTCAGTTCTGCTTCCTTTTGACGACTCCATTCAGCTGAGGCAGTTAATTTTTCACTAACCTGTGTCAATTGTGATGGAAGACACTCTTCTTGCACACCAGGTGCAGTGCATGCTCCTTTTTCGGGTGAATTCGTTGTGACATCTACTTCACGAGGCTCACCAGGCGTGGGCTTGGCTTTTGGTGAACTATGACTTATTTCCCTGTTTTCCATATTACTGGAAACTGTATCTTCAGAATCCATATCTGGGGAACAACGAGAACTTTCACCCACTGTACTACTCCATCTTCTCAGTACAGATTTATTTGCACCAACAGAAGCACTTAACAAAGCCCTCGACTTCTGAATATCCGTTGTTTGATCTATCTGTTTGCTTTCAAAAAGACTGATTGCATCTTGCACACTCATTCTCCGTACATTATTCTCAGATTTTTTAGGAGCTTCCTCATTTGCTTCTTCATCACTATTATCTGCATCTGGATCTTTAGGTAAAACTGGCCTCTCTCTAGCTGGAAAATAGTTCAGAGATTTAATAGTTAATGCAGTAGACCTCCGGGATCCAGATCGTCCAATTTGGACCCTCCGCATTGGAGATGCTGCCCTCTTAGGTGAAGCAGATCTTATAAGAGTCCGACTTCTTTCCACAAATGGTTGGTCTTCCTCACTAGAGAAGGAAGAATGCTCGCTGTCTGTTGAACTTTTCCTCTCAATCTGTGCAACTTTTGCCGGAGAAACACCATACTTCACTGGTGTATCTGAATACGAAGATTTGATATGATTTTTCCCATCTTTTCCAATGACTTCATCATTCCCCTTATTCTGTTTCTCAGCATAAGTATCAACAGCCTGGTTTCCTTCTCTCAGTTCAACATATTTGCGCAAGGAATCCCTGGAACAAATATACACGCTCAATAACTGTTACTCATAGACAGTATAAAATGTGTCTCTTATAACAGGGGAAGAGAGCAATGCTTTACGAGTGACCATGACTTGATGCACCCTAAGCTATAACCAGAGGTACCTCAAGTCTAATGATCCAAAATGATCAGAAAACTTCTCTACATCAGTGATCTCCTCAACAGAATATCTAAAACCAGCAGCTTGGTCGAAAGCAGAGACCAGTTCTCCTCTCAATGCAGCTATCCTCAATTCCATTGCTTGCAGCAATTCATCCCTGCCGGCAATTAATGGTTCAGATTAAGGAGATTAAACAATGGAAAAATTTACATATTGATAAGTTAGGTTTTCCTAATCAAGTCGTAACTGAAGAGTCAGCAGACATACTTGGAAGCATCTGATGGCTCAGCATTGCCTTCAGTCTGCCGAAACACCTTTCATAATATTAGCAGTAAAAATAGATGCATAAGAGTAATTCTATTAGATGACAAAGACAAAAACCAAGAAACGAAAAAATAATTACTTTTGGAGTTGATGCCGTGCCAGTAGAATAGCTGTTGTCTGTCAAAAATTTTAATAAATATTAATCAGTATCATCTGCAGAATGATGTGAACTAAATATATACCTTATCTTTATGTTTAATAGGCCCTGTCGCGGTTAGTTTTTCTATCTCTTGGTTGATAAGAGCATATGGCTTGTTGAGAAAAATATGAGAGGCTCAAAACTCAACACTATTCACATTATCAAAAAAAAAAAAGTCACTATAAAGCAATTCTCAAGCTTATACAAAAATAGCATCGGACAACAGTAACCTGATTTGCAATTCTTGTGCAGATCTTGAGTGCCCTGAGAAAAGAATAAATGTTAATATTACTCAGAGGTTAATTCAACAAGGAGAATTAACTGAAGTTGAGTATTAACAGAAGTTACCTTTGCATATAAAGAAAGCTGAAATTTGCGAACTTCTTCCAGCTGAGAAATTTCATTCTTTACAGTATTGGTAATATTGAGTATGTTTGATAAACCAATGATATGCAGAAATCTGAGTTAAAATAAAATAGAAATTGCAGTAACAGGGAAACGGAAACATATCTTGATCATTTTTGAGACAGTAAATTCGTAAAACAAGAAATGCTTGTTGAACCTCATCAATGTTGATTTTGTAAACCATTTGGTGTCAGAAATATTTTCAGGCAGTTGAAGTTTGAAATTGGCATTGGATCCTTTCGAGTTCAAATTTTTCACTTCAGCTGAATGCTGTAACAAATGCTCCAGAAGTCCAGATGTTACTTTTTCTATCTTGTTGTCATAGAATATACATGCCTCGTACCTATATAAAGAAATAAATAAATGATAGAGGAAAAGTTCTTTTATGGTGGGATATGCATTCTTAAAAGCAGTATTTGAAGTATAAGTATTTGAAGTATAAGTATAAACCTATTCTGGCTAGGAATGATGTGGAACTCAATGTAGTCAAGAGGCACACTGATATCTATAACTCCGTCCATTTTACCAGTTTATTTCAAAATAGTGATAACCTGATCAAAGAAAAGAAGAAATACTCCATTAGCATTGATTTCATATTTATTTAAATTTACACTTCACTTTAAAAAAAATATGCAGACCAAGTTTTACTAAGCCTTGAGCAAAATTCTAAATTCACAACATTCAAGCAGACCTGCTACACATATCAGTAACAAAATTCCATTACTTCTCGATAATCAAGGAATACCCGTGCAGACATTAATAAGGGTAATTAGCACAAAACATCCCCTATCATTTGCACTCATTGTGCAAATCATACCTATGTTTGAAATTTGGGATTTACAACCTTTTCCTTGCGAAGTTGGTCCTTTCTGTCCATTTCGTTTGTTCCTTCCGTTAAATATACACGTGGATTGCATTTAGATCATATCAAAAGGGTAATTTTGCCAAGCTACTATTTTTCCTACTAAGTAAACGTGAAGGCTGGCAAACAGAGTCCTATTGCAAAAAGGGCGAGTTGAGACAAATCCCCAATTTCTTCATTTCCTCTGCAAAGAAGAACCCTAGTTCTACTCCTCCAGTTAAGTAATAAATATGCAATACTAGTGACTTTACATATTTTCTATGGAGTTTTCTGAGATTTATGCTTGAATTCATATGAAATGATATGTATTTTAGCCAAGTTTATTCCATTTTACCAGAATACTTGTGGCTTTGAAGTTCTTTGCTCAAGTCGGTTAGTTTGTGTTGTTTCATCACCACTTAATACAAGAGTTTATCCTATAATATGGTGACCATGTAATCTGCCCAACATCTCAAAATAAATAAATAAATAAAAATAAAAATTCGTGCTTTCATTTTTTGTTTATGTTACCTAATAAACAACCCTCGTTATAAATTATGTCCATTTAACTAAACTAATTCTTCTGCCATGAACAAAAGTTTCTATGCTTTCAATTTTTTGTTTATTCAAATGTGGGAATAGCTGCAACTAGTGGGGTATTCTGTCCACGTAACATTCAAAAGCTTGTTCATTTTCATACTATGCTTTCATTTTTTCATTTTTCATTTTTTTGTTTATTCAAAAGTTTCTGTACTTCTTTATTTAGCTTTCTTTAATGATTATCCATGTAGAAATGCAATATCCAAGATTCAGACTTTACCAAGAGGAGGCACCTGAATACGGTTTTTTCCTTTTGATAAGGGCTTGTAATCTGCATGCACGTAATTATGTTGCAGAAAATACAATTGTAATTGAATGTCATTACCATGTTCATACAAGTCCCAATACAGATTATTTCACAATGGAGGTCCACCATGGAGGAAGGTTCTTTGATAAGCCAAACAGTGTCACATATAAGCATGGTTCGGTGCTGTATATGGATTTCGTTCATCCAACTTTCTTGACAAGTGAAATGCTGAACAATTTTACAAAAGCATGAGGTCCTAATATGCAAATGGAACGATTCTATAGGAAGCCGGGAGTGTCATTGGGAAAAGGCTTATATAGAATTAACAATGAGCAAGATGTAAAAAATATGCTGAGGGATAGAAATGAAGCAAGGGTTGTGGAGATATATCTTGTACCTCCAAAACAAAAACAAGTACTTCCATGTGATATTCAAATCCACCTCTAAATAAGCATGTTAGGAGGTCTGATCCAATTAAAGAAGGATGCTACGTGCTTGTTATTAAGTGGATAGATGAACAAAATTTAATTTAAACTAACCTTAGATATCAATTTGAATAACCCAAAAACCACACCAAAATATAAACATTCTTATTACGTGAACTAGGCAAGAATTCATTTCCTCACATTCAAACATCGAATCGGACAATCTAGATATTTTATTAGAAACAAAAATTGAATCAAAATATAGTAACACTAAACCAACCTCCGAAGTCAGATCTACCTTCAAAAACACTATAATAGATTAAAAACACAAAGCCACCGACAGAACAGAGAGCAGTTACGAAAGCATCCAAACTCAATACTGTGCCAAATCATAACATTCAAAAAAATTGTTTCTACAAATTAACAGAATCATAATAAGAAAATGCAAATCAAGAGAGAAAATACTTACCAGAACTGAAAAGGAAGTAGCGCCTAGAGAGAGAAGAATGAGCTCTATATTATAGTGAAATAATATTAATGGTGAAAGTGAGATCTCAAAGAGAGCTGATTCATTATAAAAGAAAAGCATAAATTCTCGGCAGAATTACTTTTTTTTTTCATGTTCGGTTGACAAAAAATTTATGGAGGTGAGTGTGGAGTGTGACCTACTGACCTTTTGCTTTCAGTTTAGAAAGAGAGAGTGCCGCGTGGAAGATAAAATTGGGCAAAGCAAGTAGTGAGAGAAAGTAATGGCTTTTGTTTTTGGATTAAAAACATACGAATAAGAGACAAAATGCGATTTATGTGATAGATTTTACCCCCGTTTGAGCTAAGTTAGGGCGTGTTTGGTAGAGATTAAAATCGGATTAAAATTAAAAAATTAATTGTTATTGTTGATTTTTATTAAACGAGTGGAACTCAATAACGATTATATTTTCAATTTTAATTAGATTAAATTCAATACCAAACACACTCTTAATTTTTTTCATTTTTATTTTTCTACTTATTTTTCAATCTCATATTCTTTAATAAAATAATATTTTATATCACATCAATAACTTTTTCATAATTTTCAACCACATATTCACCACCACATCAACAGTAAAAATGCATTCTTACTCCCAAAATGTAAACCAAACAAGTCTTTAGTGTGAACTATGACGCGTCTGATTTCACGTTCTCGGGCCATTTATTCTTTTTCTTTTTTGTATTTTCGAATTTTATTAATATCTTGTGTTATCCTCTGATAATCTACTTCAAATAATGTCATAAATTTAATTTCAAAAATCATGTAATAACTCAAAAAGATCATATCATACTCAAGAAAAATAATGTCTTCAACTTCAATTCTATGTGTGTTGTCTTGAACTGAATAATCAACTCAACACATCATGAGAATTGATATAAGTTGACGATCGATTTTAGATTGAGTCTTACAAAAATGAAAATTTGACATTGGTCGGTAAAAGGGGAAGGTGAAAAAACTTCAACTTTGTTTGAGACTATCGCGTTAAGGGTTCGAATCCTGAAATATGGATTTGGCCATTGGGTAAGTGTAAGTATACAAGCAGCCTTCTACCTTATACCTTTGGAGGCATAACATGCGATTTACCTCCTTCACCAAGGCCCAGAGCAGGGCAGGTGGGGGTCATCTGGGATGCTATTCATCCTTTTAACCTAAGGGGTAGCTCAATTGGTCAGACCTTAGGTTTGCTCCCCAATGGTCACCAGTTCGAGTCCCCTCAGAGCCACTGGGGTGAAAAACGGCTGTAAACTTCAGGGTCCCGTAGGATTATTTAAAGTGCGCGCAAATTGGTTCGGACATCCACGGTTATAAAAGAAAAAAGACATTGGTCGAGTTCGAGCCCATCACCATGTACATTAGATTTTCTTTTAACCTTTACTGTTTTATTTCATGTTTTGAAGAATAAAAAAAGCCAAAAGTTACTTCAAAAAAAAAAAAATACAGCTAGCGAGGCGCGCGCCTTAATGGCGTTCGATAAATGAGGAAAATAATGTTGCCTGCATAAAGCAAATATGGGGCCCTACAGGCTACAAGTAATAATTAATTAATTATTTGAATTACAATGCTCTAGACTCCAAAACAGTCAACTTTAACGTGATTAATTGTTTAAAAATGTAATTAATAAAAAATATTTTGAATATAATAAAAGTTGGAGGAGTGGACCAGTGCCCTGGCCCATTATTAAATTAGTGGGTTTTATGGGCTAAGACAATCAGACGATTGGTTGGGCCCAGTAAATCATTTCCGCACGACTTTTTCGAAATCTAACTAGCTTGGAAGTTAAGGTTGTTCCCACCGTAGGATTACCCTAAACTTGGAAATATATATAAGATTATACGGATAATAAGAGAGTATTTGATTTGCATGAAAAATATCTCCTAAAAAAGAAAACATTTTTCTTATTTTGAAGAAAATAAAAATCTACTTCCCCTACAGAAAATAATTTTCTTAAAAACAAGGAAAATTAAATATATTTTCAGAAGTTGGAAATTATTTTTAATAAAAAAAAATAACAATCAAATATTTCAAAGTAAAAATTTGAGTGAAAAACTAGCATTTTCCATAAAAAAAATAAATGCAATCAAATAAATCGTAAGTGTTTTCTCTGCTAGCTTTTGAGCTCGTGCAATCATATATCTCTTAAGCTTTAGAAGTGAAATCTTAATCCTCACATTCAAGAATGATTGAAATTATTAAAGACATATTCAATTGGTTCAAAGTGGTGGCGATAACGTCTTCTCCAATCTGATCTAGTTGACGAGCAATCCTCCTAATGGCATTTTCTGTGAAAGAATTGGAACTTAAAGTTAGAGAGAGAAGTTCAAAAACTTGAAAAGTTATTGACTAGATATAAAACTTGTTTAAGAGAAATAACAAGAATATTAGCGAGTGTTGTAGCTTTACGAAGATCAAAATTTGGGCATAAAAAATGACTATGAATTTTACACGAGTACTATAAATTTGTTTTCTTGCATGACACTTTGTTATCAATCGACGAGACTCTCAATTCTATCTTACTAAACATGTCGCTAATGTATGAGTTCAATAATGTTTGGAGTGCAACACTTTTATGGTTGTTTCTTCAAAGTGAATGAAACGTTGTAGGGCTGAGTCTTGCCTTAGAAGGTTATAGGAAAAAGTTGGGAAATCGTGAACTAAAGGGTGCACGAGGATAACTTCATTTATCACTATTCTATTATTTTACGTAAGCTACCACATCACCGATAATCCATCATTATAATAATAAATAGTTTTATTTTTAATCAATACCATTACGTTGTGCAAACACTTAGTAAATACACACACTTAGAGGCATTCTTTTATTTAGCCTATGTTTGTTTGATCATCGTTCTCTAAAAAATCATTATTTTTCACTCATTTTCAATCACATATTTTTTTTCTAATAATATAATTCTGCATATAAAATCTAAACATTTTTCTACCTTTTAATTACAGATTCTTCAAAAAAATACTATTACGAAATTTATTTTCGCAGAAATGGGACTCAAACATAACCTTAGCGTGGGTTTAGGAGGATTTTTTAAAGCCCAAATCCCTGAATTCAGCTTCCGTTTGCCCCTTCTCATTTTCATTTTTTCTTCTATTTTATTTTCAATCACACAATCTTCTATAAAATAACATTACATGTAAATTAAAGACTTTACTTTCTTTTCTAACCACATATTCTCCAAAAAAATAAAAATAAAAATCGTTATTCCAAACATTAAAAATTGAAAGAAAGAGGACCAAACGTGGGCTAAATCGATTGTTTGACATACTTTTATATGAACCATGTATTATTTTTTTTATTAAAGTATTAATAATTTCACATACAGCGTAATTCTATGAGATTCATACATAGCGTTTAACTTTTCTTTCATACATATTTTTATTTTAGTGTACTATAAATTAAATTATCACAGAACAATAGTTTTAACATGTATATTATATTATTGTTTAATTATCTAAATGTGCAAATATTATTTTATTTTTTAATACCTAACAAATTACATATAATTGTACCTTCATATATAAAAATCTTACAATTCAAAATCATCTATCACAACATAATATCAACCCACTCAAAATGCAAATGCAACAACCAGAGGCTCACTGCAGTTTACTTAAGACACATCTACACAATAAAATGCTATAACATCTGAGTCTCGAGGCCACGGCCAGATAGGCTAATTCGATAAAGACTTGAAATGTATAACATGCAAGTGGGAAGGATACAAGGCATGAAAATGCCATGGAATGAGAACTAGTGAGCAAATTCGGTAGTATATACTGATCCATACGGAAATGAGACAACAAACAACTTCAGTTAGTCCATACATGGACAAGGCCGAGCCGATTTCCAGTGTATATCTCATTGCGGTCTTCATCGTAGAAGAGAGCAGTGATGTCTTCCAAAGCTTCTGTATCAGTGCTCCTCATTCTAGAAGCTTGGATATGCTTCCTTGAGCTGCAAATTTTGCCCCCACAACTCGCACTGCAACTGCAATCTTCCTTGAGAGAATCATTGCTTGCTTTTATTTTAGCAAGGCACTTCCCTGTCAAGATATTGCTGATATTGATCGAACCAGCTGCAGCAATTGTGAAGAAGTTTAGCATGCAAAACAATATCAAAAAGGTTAGATGAAGATAAAAAGTAAAGCAACATCCAATTTGTCAAAGATAGTCTATATTTCAGCTGAAATATTCAAAAGTAATGTGCTTTGCTAGAATAATAAACTCATTTGGTAATACAAATATTTCTATCCAAAGTATTAACTTTCCTTGAGAACGTACCGTTTCCTTCTGATAGTGGATCATCAGAATCAGCTTTGCAATACGAAATGATAAGGTCCTGATCACTTGTTATGTATATGTTGTTCGTATTGCAATCTGGATGCCATAAAAGGTGATCCTCGAATGAAGTCACAAGCTCCCCACGGAAGTTCCAAACAGCAACTGTTCGGTTTCTGAATGTCAGGAATAACTGGTTCTCGTACAAAAATATAAATGCAGATGGGGTCATGAACTCGGTTCTGCTCACTTCTATTAATTCTGAATTCCGAACCTACATAGAAAATATGTCAGAATCCACAGGATTTTATCAAAGCAACACAAGATGGCAAACACCTTACATCAAGAATCTGTAGGTTCTCATTTTCTTGCTTGACGAGAAGCTTCTCATTGAATTGTTCAATGAAATCCACCTTTTTGTTTCTATGGAGGAGATGGCTGAAGGATTTAAGAATAGTCCCATCCTCAATGGACAGAATCTTTAGAGGAACGTGGCCACTAGCTTTGTTAAATATCAGTAACATGATTCCTGGACTGTTTCCATAAGGACATGTATGAAGTACGGGTTAAATAAATATAATTATGTAAGCCGGCAAGGATTTTGTTGACAGTTCAATATCTCAAGACAACAAGCAATATTCATTACATTCTGGACTACTAAGGTGACAACATGAAAGAGCTCAACCACGCTTTTAGGCACCTGCTTCATATGCTCTCACAGAAATAAATACTTTTAAGATGTATCCCCCTACGTAGACACAGGCACGCCTTTTTCAATCAGAAGTACAATGAAAATAAACATTAGTATCACCCAGTTCCGACAGGCCTATTTATAATCCCATATAGAATAAGAACAGACTACAATGTTCTCCTAAAACATTTAAACATGCAGCATAATGCCTTCCTACCTAATACATAATTTGAAGCCTTATATATATTTTTCATCTTGCCACGAACGGGAAATACAGCATTTTGTAGAAAAGATCCGCCTTGCATTGAAAAAGCACTTTAGATAAGTTGCCCATGCTGGGATGATAAACAGTAACTACATGACTTGGCAGAGCAGGAGTGACATGATAAGAATCTTGTCAAATTATTTAAGATAAAGGTTAATCATCCTTGGACTATTATCCGAATTTGTTCAAAGTCTTCTCCCAGATACATACATTGAAGTTGACACATGTGGATTAACATAAATGTGTAGTATTACCTGATTTTAATCTCGTGTACATTTTTATCCGAGATGGAGTATAGCATGGTATAGTTTTTCAAGTCAAACACCTTGTATATGCTGGAAACAACCAAAAGATAAATAGCTTAGCAAACGGCAGCTGTTTTTGAAATATAAGAAAATATAGTACTATATAATTATAGAACACCTGTCTTGTGCAGAATAAGTAAGAACCTTCCCATTTACGTCATCAAATTCCACAAAACCCGGCCACTTCAATGACTCTGTTTCAAAGAGAGGAAAACCGGCATCCTGTTTACCCCTTCGTATGTATCTGAAATAGTTACCAGATGTCATACGAGTAAGAGAAACAGTAGAACTAATAGAAACCATGCAAAATGGAAGATGGAATTTCATACTCGATCCCTGTGGTTCTGCATTTCAAGGAACTGAAATGATCTGAAGCATAAACTGAAACGGTGATGAGGGAATCATTATTTTTATTGTAAAATAAGCTCCGAATGACTTCATCAGGAGTTACATTCAGAAAGCATATCCTCTTGTTAGTCACTGCAACAATCAAGTAATAAACGTTAGCACCTTTCATATGACAAGTGATGGGAAAAATATTTGCAAAAGTTCACAATATTTCATCTATGATTTTACCTCGGCAGAATGCTGCACAAACACCAGATTGAGCAAGAGCAAAGACTATATCATGGGCAGCAACTATCTCAATAATTTTTGACCTCTTCTTGAGAAATGGCAACATCATGGAAAAGTGACCTTTGGGATCATGAGTATCATATTCCTCCTAAACCAAGCATCATCATAAGAAAATTTATCTAAGAAGAAATTCTGTGCCCAGAATGCAACATAAAGTGACAAGAAAAGAAAAAGTGTGCCCATACAGCGGGAGAGGTGAGTTGAAAAGTAGGGGTGTAAGCAGACCGGTTTTACCGGTTTTTGACAAATTTTCAAACCAAACCGTTTAAACCGGTTTGAGAAAAACTCAAACATAAACCTAACGGTTTGGTCTAGTTTTAAACCGCAGGTTTCACCGTATATTTTTTTGTCTGTTTACTTTTATGACATTAATTCATTGAATTCAATATATATTTATATCTTACTAGCAATAAATCTAAAACAAACTAAATATATCTACTACAAATTTAAATACCAACTAAATCAAAGTGAAATCACAATAAACTAAAAT